>PVIR01004979.1:0-74701 GCA_004026965.1 Petromus typicus
CTGTTTGCTCTACTACAGTATATTCATATCTGCATTTCAGAATGTATTTCTATTTATCTGGGATTCGACTCTCAAACCAAAGCTGTACCACCCCACCGGCCACGTTCACTTCCTGTCTCAACTTTCCATTACCGTGACAAAATACTTGAGAATCACAACTCAAAGTAGGAAGGATTTGCTTTGCTCGTGGTTTCCCAGAATCCTTTGCTTTTTGGCCAGTTTGAGGCAGAAACATTGTGGTTGGGGAAGAGCCGCTCACCTCATGGCAGACAAGAAGTGGAAGGAGAAGACAGCACAGAAGAGGAAGGGCTGAGGGACAAGCACTGCTCCTGCCCATACACCAGGACTCGTCCTCCACGTGGGCCCGCCACCTACCAGTCTTTCAGCCACAAACTCATGCATGGAGCCGGGCACACTGCGATCCAATTACTTTCTGAAAATCCCACTTCTGAACACGGGAGGCTTTTAGGGGCATTCTCAGTCCCATCCATGACACCAGCACACATCAGGCCATGTCAACAAGCTGGCCTTCTCCACCGGTTTGCATAGCATGCTCTGTGTCATATGACAGAACCACCTAATGATGTATTTCTCGGGGTACGTGCCATCATTAAGCAACACGTAACTATTTTTTTAAAAATTGTCAGCCAATCCCAGCTGAGGCAGGAGAATCACAAGTTTGAGGCCAGCCTGGGCAACTTAGTGAGACCTTGTCTCAAAAATCAATACAATTAAAATCTGAAGGGCTGAAGATTCAGCTCAGGGTAGAGAGCTTGCTGACACAGGCAAAGGCCTGGACCTTATCAGCAGCAGTATAATCAATCAATCTTAAGAAGTCACTTATTGTTTATCTGACTTTGCTACATAAATGGCCATCCTGCAATTCACCAGGAGGCAGCTGGAGACTCATGAGATGGCCATAGATGTTGGCATCTGGAAAGGAGAGGTCAAGAAGGAAGGTGGGAAATCCTCCAGGCTGACCATGGGCTCAAAGAGGCCTGAGGGTGTGCTCTCTCCCAGGGTACTCAAGTGATCACTCTCGAGATGTGGTGGTGGGCCGGGCGTGGCCAGGGTGCCCTGAACATCATCACAGGCCCTAGAGGGGCCGAGGCGAGAGGACGAGGGGTCAGCAGGGAAAAGCAGGTGTGACCAACACCAGGCCCAGCCCTGCAGACTCCAATCTTGTCCCTAGAGCCACATTCCCACTCTGCTGTCCAAGCTGGCAGAAGGCACATCTGTGTTGTTTTAAAGTCATAAAGTCAGGGCCAGGAATGTAGCTCAAGTGGTACTGTGCCTACCTTGGAAGCACAAGGGGCCCTAGTTTGATTCCTGGTGAGAGAGAGAGAGATAGATAGATAGATAGAGAGAGAGAGAGAGAGAGTGAGAAGAGGAGAAGGGGGGCCATAGATTTAGCTCAGTGATTCTAGTGCCTGTCTTGCAAGTGCAAGGGCCCGGGTTTGATCTCTGATAACCACATACAACAATGCCAGGCATGGAGACTCATGCTCACCAGCAATCAGTTCCACATACCACAGTGCTGGGGGTGGCTCACACCTGTAATCCCAACACTCGAAAGGCAGAGGCAGGAGGATTGCTGAGTTCAAAGCAGCTTGAATTACAAAGCAAGACTCTGTCTCAAAAAAAAAAAGAAAAGAAAGAAAGAGAAAGTCGGTTTGTAGCAATAAAAGGGAGGTGGTCCAGAAAGAAATTCCTGAGGGATGCTGGGAAGACATAAAGCAAGACCAGGAGCCTTGCCAAGCAGGAAGGGCCACTGGATGGTAACAAGCCCTCAGTCCTTCCGGTAGCATGGGGAGCCTGGTTTCTGCATCAGTCCCAGGCCTCCAGGCTTCCTAGGCGGCCAAGCCCAGCATACATCCTGGGAATCGAGGGGTACTGATTTGCAGCTGTCCTTAGGCTCTCCCTCTACTGTGAAGAAACCTTAGCACACAGAGGCTAAGAAGCCAGCTGAGTGGTACGGGTCTGAAATCCCAGCACTTGAGTGGCTGAGGCAGGAGGATCTCAAATTTAAGAGTAGATTGGATTGCATAATGAGAATCTGTCTCAGAAAGAAAAGGAAAGAGAAGGAGAGAGAGAGATAGAGATGCAGAGAGAAGGAAAAAGGCAGACATGACTGGCCTTTACATATTGTGGAAAATGATTGATGTTAAGTGCCTGATTTATGGTGCACATCATCTAAACGTGACGCTAGGGTGTTTCTGTAGTAACAGATACCTCATACTTTTGGAACCAGATAGATTGTGCATAAGAAATAAGTAGATCTCAAAAAGATGAAGGCCTGAAAACATCTGGTTGTAGAAACAGTGTGGGAAAACGAGTTTCCCCAAATCCCACAGGCAGAGCAGACACAGAGGGTGGGCGGCAGCTACAGAAGCTGGAGCGGTGTCAGACCAGGTCTGGCACACGTGAGGCCCAGAGTCCAACCCAGCACATGGACACAATCTTTCAGTCTTGTCTTTCTTTTTCTTTGGAGTTCAACTTCTCCCTTTCCAGTTACTTCATGCTTTTCTGTCAGTACACATTTCCCACACATAACTGACCCAGTCCTGGGGGTGCTGTTCACACACACCCTGTGTGCCAGGCAGCCTCTCCTCCGCTCCCTCTGCCCCACGTCTCCCCTCCCTCCTCCTGTCTTCCTGAGCACCACGGGTACGGGCAGCAGAGAAGGGGAAGTCATTTTCTCGACAGCATCTGGTACATCTGGGAGGAGGTGCGTGACATTTGTGGCATCTCTCTGAGGATGCAGGCTACAGCCGTTTGATTCCTAGCCTCAGCAGGGAGGGCAGGGATGTGGCGAGGCTGATGAGAAATAAACAAGAAAGTGCCTAAGCGTAGTCAGCACCAATCAAGGGGCCCATGCTGCCTGTGGGAAGTGTGGATGGCAAGTGGGCACCGTCCTCCTCCTCAAGACTGACACCTGCAGGGCTCCGCTGGCCACGAGGCTGTGAGCCTGGCCAGTGAGTTAAGCCTCTGGTCCTCTACGGGCACCAAGGAATCCCTGGAGGGCTTTGATGCCACAGGGCAGTCACTCCCGGAGGGACTACGGTTAGGGGTGGCACAGGGGGGCCTCAGTGTCTCCAGCTGAGGGAGGATTTCTGAGCCACACCTGGACACCAAAGGACCTCAACCCCCCTCTGCTTTTGCGGCTTTTTAAACTCACGGGCCTGGATATTTTTAATTCCCACCCTTCCTGGGCTCCTCAGACCCCGCCCCTGGATCACAGAGCTGCAGAGTGATTGGTGAAGGCATGACACACACACCACCACCACCAGCAGCCTGCCACCATGAAAGGAGCGACAGGAAAACCAAGTAACTGCCCGCGGCCTGTCAGCCGAGAGCCCCGTGACACTCCAGGTGCAGAGCCTGACAGGTTCCGGGCCTTATTCCAGCTCCATTCTCACACTCTCATACTCATCACTCACACACACTTACTCCTGTACACACGCCATTCACATGTTCACGTACACCTTTTACATCCACACACTCACAGACACACATGGACATCAGCCGACTTAGCAGGCACTTTGAGGATGGGACGATCCCGCCACACACTGAAGCTTCCTTCAAGTTCCCCAGGAAAGAGACCCTCCTCAACTAAAGATACTGCGACATCGCTGTCATGAGAGAAATGCAAATTAAAACACTTAGAGTCCATTTTATTCCAGAAAAAATGACTATCATTAAGAAGGCAAGTAATGCTGGGTTTGGTGGCTCACTCCTGTAATCCCAGCACTTGGGAGGCATGGGCAGGAGGACTGCTGCCAGTTCAAGGCCAGTGTGGGCTACATAGTAAGTTCAGGGCCAGCCTGAACTACAGAGCGAGACCCTGTCTCAAAAATCTAAAAAAAATAAGTCAAGTAATAACTGGTGAGACTGTAGAGAAAAAGAAAACTTTTATGCTGTTGATGGGAGTGTAAACTGGTGCAACCATTATGGAGAACAGTATGAAGATTTCTCAAAAACAAAGTAAAATTCCATTTGGCCTATTTCACTTCTAGGTATCTTCTCAAAAGAATTAATAACATCACAGGGCCGGGGAGTTAGCTCAGTGGTTCCGGCGCCTGTCTTGCAAGCACAAGGACGCGGGTTCGATCCCCGGTATCCACATACCATACTGGGCGTGGAGACTCATGCCCAGCAGCAACCAGTACCACATACCACAGTGCCGGGCGTGGTGGCTCATGCCTGTAATCCCAGCACTCGGGAGGCAGAGGCAGGAGGATTGCTGTGATGTGAGTTGGAGGCTGAGCTCAGGGCCAGCCTGAACCACAAAGCGAGACCCTGTCTCAAAAAACCTTTAAAAAAAAAAAAAAGAATTAATAACATCATATTACATTGATCTATGCACACTCATATTTACAGCAGCACAAATCATACATTGCTAAATCTCCAAAGCAACCCATATGTCCATCAACAGATGAATGGATTAAAAAAAGTGTTTACACACAGTGGAGTACTATACTACCCTAAAGAATGAACTTCAATCATTTATAGGAAAACAGATGCACCTTGAAACATAATGTTAAGTGAAATAAACCAAACACACGGGTTTAAATAGCACATGGTTTCTCTTACATGTGAAACTCCCAAAGCATCAATAAATTAAAAGGCAAAATAAAAAATAGATAATAGGAAGTGGGGAGATAGATCATTTGCAAAAGGAGCAGAAACCAAAAGATGGAGGAGAGGGGAGGGGAGAGGGGAGGGGAGGGATGGAAGGAATGAAGATGTGCTTTGTACGTGTGTCACCTCCATGCAAGGAATGAGATCATCATGTGATGAAAACGTGGACTAATAATAATAAAAATTGAAAAATAAAATGGGTTGGGGGAAGACGCCCAGATGGATGGGAAGCAGAGAGGCGGATTGTCCATCCCAGCTGGGCCTCCTGACAGACAGAATTAATCGAGGAGATTGAAAAGAAACAATTATATTCATAATGATAAAATAAAAGCAATCCCATGATTGAGGGATGTTACACGTTTCAATAACTCTCAAAAATAGAAAATTAAGAAGTATCCTTAGATAAATAAAAAATGCTTAACATGTCAAAAGACAGCAAAGTGAAAAAGAATATAAGAATTGAATCGACACAAAAACACCTAAAGGCAGGGGGTAGACTTTTTAGAGAACTAGTCATTAGAATTAACAATGAGGCAAAGTGACTTCCAGGTATTTGGCATGTTACCATGCCAACATAGCTCCAATCTGGGTATTCATTACATGTTTTATTTCCTCCTCATTTCATATTGCAACTGTTAAGTTTTTTCTCCTTTATCATGTACTCTTTATAAAATCAGTTGCTAGGCTGGGGATTTAGCTCAGTGTTTCCAGGGTCTGCCTTACAAGCACAAGGTCCCAACTTCAATCCTCGGTAACCACATATAACCATGCTGGGTGTGGAGACTCACACCCATAACCAATCAGTACCATATACCACAGTGCCGGGCGTGGTGGCTCAGGCCTGTAATCCCAGCACTCAGGAGGCAGAGGCAGGAGGATTATTGTGAGTTTGAGGCTTGACTGGGCTACATTGAAAGAAATACTCTGAGTTTAAAGAATAAAATTCAATCATTTGTTGTCCCTCATCTGAACAGAGGGCCAGTGAGACCTTGTCTCAAATATATATATATATAGCAAACATAAAACATGCACAGTCATAAACAGTCATGTACATTTGGTAAAAGTAACTGTGACTGACAGCAACAGTTCTAGCCAAATTCTGATGACCACTCCCAGTGAAATGGAGGATTCAAAATATGAACCAGTCTCACAGTTCTTCAGAAAAGGACAGAAATGGGCCAAATTGGTGGGAGCTGATTGTTGAAGGCCTGGTGGCTGCACCATGGAAAACATAAAAAGTGGGCTATGGAGCCTGGGTGCAAGGCACGATGGGAAACTGGAGTAGTCAAACACCACTAGTTGATCTACGAGCTATCTTTTTGTTTCTGTTAAGGTATAATTCATACAGCATTAAATTCAGCACTTAAAAGTGTACAGTTGTATTAATTCATTTCCAGTTGCTATAATAAAATACCTGAAGCTGGATGATTTGTAAAATACAAAGATTTATTTAGCTCACAGTTCCAGATATTTCAGAACACAATGCTGGCTTCTATTTGGCTCTGATAAAGAGCTCATTGTACATGATATCCAAACAGTAGAAACAGATGAGAGGGAGAGTTCACATAACACAGGAGCCAGAGACAGCAGGAAGGGATTAGTCTCTCTTTCCTCCTTCCTTTCTCTCTCTCTCTCTCTCTCTCTCTCACTCACACACACACACACACACACACACACAAACTTCATTCCCAAGAAGTAACTGAGAACTGCATTAATCACTTGCAAAGGCAGTGCACTCAATGATCTTTTTTTTTTTTTTTTTTGAGACAGGGTCTCACTATACAGTTCAGGCTGGCCTGAACTCACTATGTAGCCCAGGTGAGCCCTGAACTCACAGCAATCCTCCTGCCTCTGCCTCCCAAGTGCTGGAATTGCAGGCATGAGCCACCATGCCTGGCACTGTGGTATATGGTGGGCATGAGTCTCCACACCCAGCATTGTTGTATGTGGTTACCAGGGATTGAACCCAGGCCCTTGCACTTGCGAGGCAGGTGCAGAACCACTGAGCTAAATCCCAGCCCTTGTTATTTTTTTGTTTTGTTTTGTTTTGAGACAGGTCTCACTACTGCTTCACTCTGGATGAATGAAATATTTTGCAGGAGAAAAGAGCCAGATTTCCCACACCAGATCCAACCACAGTAAAGCAGTATTGAAGTGGGGCAGAATGGAGAGGCCCCCTTAAAACTCTCTCCAAGTTTCTACTTTCTTATCAGCTATCTGTATCCTTTAACTCAGATGCCAAATGTGAAGTTATGAGGTTTAACCCTTGAGAATAGTATAAATCCCTCACATGGGAGCCTCTGCTAAATCCAAGAGACAGATCCCAACCCTGTGCTGAGCAGCTGGAAAAGTTTAACTAATTTAGATCCTGTTAAAGTGAGATTTGAATCTAGACTCTGCCACCCACCAATCCTGTGAATAATAGTAAATTATTCCCACTTACCTGGACTCTAATTTTTCATCTATAAAATGAGTACAGTTGAGCCTATTTTGCATGGCTCTGTGAGAGCTAAAGCAAGATGATGCTTGTGTAGTGGACACCGTGGTACATCTCCTCTACTTCTTTCAGCTGTAGATGGACGGAAAGAATTGGCAACTAATGGCTTTTATGATGGGTAATTTTATGTCAACTTGACTGGGCCAAAGGATGCCAAGAAAATTGGCAGTTTCTGAATGTGTCTGTAAAGATGTTTCCAGAAAAATATTCTTATTTGAACCAGTAGTCCTGATAAAGAAGTTCCCTTCTCACCAGCATGGGTAGACATGATCCAATCTCTTGGAAACTCAAATAGAACAAAGGGCAGAGGAAGTAGTATTCTCTCTCTTTCTGAGCTGAGGTATGTGTCTTCCCCTGTCCTGCCCGGTTTTCAGGTCTTTGGACTTAGAGTAAATTCCACCACCAGCTTTCCTGAGTCTACAGTTTGCAGATAACAGCTGATGGGACTTTGTGGGGACCCAAATTCCATATAAATTCCTTCCTATACAGCTGTCTATCTCTTATTGCTTCTTTTTATCTGGAGAACTCTAACAAATACAGCCCTCAACTCAGATTCACTTTGCTTGTTTGTTTATTGGGGGGCAGGACTGGTACCAGGGATCAATTCAGGATCTTGCACTTTTTAGTCAGTTGTCCAAACCACTGAGCTAAATCCCTAGCCTCCAACTACTTCCCCAGGGCAGGTCACAACTGATGATTGTGTACGCAGGGGACAAACACCCGGCCTCCTTGCCTTGGTATATTTAGAACAAAAGCAAACCCACAACCAAGTGTGCTGATGCGTGCCTGTAATCCCAGTATTCTGAGAGGCTGAGACAAGAAAACTGCAAGTTCTAGCCCAGGCTGGGGAATTTAGGAACTTAGTGAAACCCCGTCTCATAAATAAAATAAAATTGGGGTCGCGGATTTAGCTCAGTGGTTCTGGCGCCTGCCTTACAAGAGCAAGGGCTCAAGTTTGATCCCAGTAACCACATACAACAATACTGGGCATGAAGATTTACACCCACCAGTAATCAATACCACATACCACAGTGCTGGGTGTGGTAGTTCATGCCTATAATCCCAGCAATTGGGAGGCAGAGGCAGGAAGATTGCTGTGAGTTTCAGGCTCACCTGGGCTACATAGAGAGCTCAGGGCCAGCCTGAACTACAAAGCTAGACTCTGTCTCAAAATAAATAAATAAATACATAAATACATAAAATTTAAAAATAAATAAAATAAAATAAAGGCCTGGGGATGTAGCTCAGTGGAAAAGCTAATCCCCAGGATTGCAAAATCAATCATCAATAATAATTTATTAATTTAAAATAGCAGAAATAAGTCTATTATCTCTTAGAATAAATAATATATGCTTATGAAAAAATCACTATTTTTCAAAAGAAAACAATAGTGAGAAAGCGAGACTGGCTTCTGGCAGCTACATCTGTAATTCCTTTGCTATTGGCTGAAGCTCACAGAACAGGCTAGGGAGCCAAATCCCATATAAATTTCTTCACGTCAGATACAGTGGGGAAAGTAAAAGTCCCCGAAGGATTTGGGGAAGTTTCAAGTTCTGCCAGTGTATGGACAACATACACTGCAGCTCCATTCAGAGACTGTCCAACTTGAGGACAGATACCTGAATTGAAGTGTCAGATGAGTGGGTGGGTCACTTGCCCTCCCTGTGCCTCAGTCTCCTCCAGACCAATTAAATGGCTTGTTTCCTGCAGAGCAGCCAGAGCTGTGTGTGGCTCATAATAAATACAGATTGTTTCTATCAGCCATGTTCCAATGCTTTGGATGGGGAATGCATTCCAGGAATAGCCTCATTGGGCCTTTTCTATTCTTTTTTTGGTGCCTAGGATCAAACTCATGACCTTGTGCTTGCGAGGCAGGTATTGGAACTGGTGAGCTAAATCCCCAGCCTCAGGTTCATTTCTTCACTATGCAAACATCACAGCCTGTACCTGCACAAACTGAATGGCTACAATGTCACTGGACGGCATCCCCTTGGGTTCAAACTTGTGCCTGTGATCCATCGCTGACAGAGCCGCAGTTACCAGGCATCTGCCGCTAAACAGGAGCTCCCTTCCTTCCCTGCAAGGCATCCCCTCAGAGACAGCCACAACCAGCAGAGAATAATTTCACTCCCACATCCCTCAGGGCTTTGCTGATTTCTGGAGCCCTGGAGGACCCATCTAAACCCCACCTGTTCCCCAGGCAGCCACACAGGTGTCAGCCTCCAGCGTGTGGGACGGGTTGTACCTGCTCAGTGCTGGACGTTGTCCGCCCTGGCAGCTGGCAATTAAGTAGCCACTCTAAAACACACTAGGTCTAATCAGCCGGCCAATAATGACCAGACCTGGATCGTGGCCGCAATTCAGGAAAGATGATCCCCAAAGACAAGGGACACTTAAATCCTGGCAGTGGCCGTAGGTCCCCTTGGTAACCCACAGTGCTCAGCACGACTTGGCCACTGAGCTAATTGCTGTTCTCCGAGACGGTTGGTTGGACTCTAATTGCTGACATCCTCTAGGTGAGAAGCCGTGCATGTTCTCCGGCCACCGGGGAGGTCTCCCTCCAAGTGGCTCGGAAAACCAGGCCTCTGATTGCATTTAATCAAAATAAGGTTCGCACAAAGAATTATTTAGGAGCTTGGAGGAAGTCATGACATTGGGATGTTTCACAGCAAGGCAGGGTGGGTGGCTTGGCTTGGGGGGAGGGCACCTTCTTTTTGTAAAATCATAGATATATATGTGTATATTGGAGGAGTGGTGTGGATCCGGATGGATGGGCCACACCCCGTCCTCACTTCCTTTGTCTAGCCGCCCACAGCTGCCCAAGGAACAACAGGAGCACAGCACCGTGGGCCAGGTGTCTCTACAGGTAAGGAGGGGCAGCTCGTCAGTGACCGTCATTGTCATGAAACACCTGGGGCAGTGAATTTGGAGGAGTCTCGGGCTGGTGACTTAGGAGGGTCCAAGCCATGATAGAGGCAGCTCTCATGGCAGAATAGACACTCATGTGTCAAGTCAGGGAACAGAAAGAAAGAGAAAGTCAGGGTAGTGCTGTCTCCTCCAAGGACCCAGTGACCTGGACCTACCACTTCTCCCCTCCTAGTGGGCCCACACCTCCACCCATGGGCTTGCAGGGACCCCCAGATCCAAGCTCCAGTGGGAAGGTGTGAATGGAGCTGGTCAGAGCCAGCTGGTGCTCTCTAAGGAGACTGGAAGGTGGGTCATTCATTGCCACATGGGGCTAGACATGAGCCCTGAGCTCTAGGGCCTGTGCAGCATAAATCCTGCACCACACATACCCAGTGCAGCTTCCTGAATGTCTTCAACAATCAAATGGTCACACCTGGCATAGACCTGGGCACAGTCACAAAGGACCGCGAGGGAGGGACTGCTAATGAACGCTCAGCAGGGGTAAGAGTATGGACATTGTTGGTCCCAACCCCCATTGTGTGTGCAGCGGTGCTCTGCATTCTTGCCTAGTGGGTTCTTGGGGCTCCCAGGACCGGCAAGCAGCACAAAGAGCTCCTGTCTCAGAAAAGTCTGCTGAGGAGCAGTGGAAGACAAGGAGGTGACAGTTCCTCACCAATCCAGTGAGAAAATTCTGGGGTACCTTTCTCCCCTCCTGAGTTACTCCCATCCTAGCCCAAGCTTCTTTGGGCCCTCTAGAGAGCAATAGGCTCAGGGATGGATATTGGGGTCATGGAGCCCAGACAGGTGCTTGTGCACTCGCTGAGCTATGAAGAAATACAAAGGTGATGAAGAGAAACAGGACTCGCAGGCGGGAGCCAGAGCCACACTGTGGGTGGGGCTTGGAGCCGCTCAGTCTGATTGGGCAGGCCCCACAAGATGATTGGCTACTGCCTGTTTGATGTTTGGCATAGCATGGTCTGAATTAGAAATGGGATTGTGAGCTTGCCCCACGTGGTCTGCGTCCCCTGGAGGCCTCCAATTGTAGGATCAATGCTCCAGAAGAGATTGTGGTGACAGCGGTGCCAGTGATGAAGCAACTTTGAAAATCATTAAATTGCATACTTGAAAAATGTACACTTTGTCCTTCCTTCTGTGTTTGTTTGAAACAGTCTCACTGTTACCCAAGCTAGTGCTGAACTACTGGGCTCAAGTGATCCTTCTGTCTCAGCCTCCCACATGTTAATTTTGTTCTTGTTGTAGTTTTCCACCAGTATTGGGATGGATCCCAGAACCACAGGTCTGCTGGGAAGGATTCATCACTGAGCTACACCTCCCAGTCCCTGAAATAGGTGCATTTTATGGTCTATACATAAAACACAACCAAGAAAATAGATTGGTAGTTCCTCAAAAAATTAAATAGAATTGCCATATAAGCCAACAATTCTGCTCCTGAGTTTACTCAAAAGACTCAAAAACAGGTGTTCAAACAAAAGTGCACACAAAGTGTTCGTGGTAGCATTGCTCACAACAGCTAGAGGTGGAAACAGTCTGAAAGTCCACCAGCCAAGGAACAACCAGTGTGATCTGTCTACACAGCACAGCAGCCTTCAGCCATCACCTATACAGAGGAATCAAGCACCAATCCATGTTCCAGCACTGTCTTAGTTACTTTTTCCTTTTGTTTTCTTTTTTGACACAGGGTCTCACTTTGTAGTTCAAGCTGGCCCTGAACTCACTATGTAGCCCAGGCCAGCCTCGAACTCATGGCAATCCTCCTGCCTCTACCTCCTGAGTACTGGGATTATAGGTATAAGCCACCAGGCCTGGCACTTTTCTCTTGTTGCTGAGACAAAATATTCAACTCCTAAAATTGAAGCAGGGAAAGTTTATGTGGTTCACAGTTTGTAGAGATTTCAGTCCGTAACTGGCTGGCTGCAAGGCAGGATGGCATGGCAGATAGGCAGAAGGTAGCAAAGCAAGTAAGGGATGACCACAGCTCTTTTATCCCTTATATCTTATCCAGACTACTCAGGCCAGGCAGCTCTCACACTCTTAATGCTCATGCCCTTGATCCTCGCACTGCACCATAAATCAATCCCAGTGTCACACACTCTAGATCTAACCACCTCTGAAAATCCGCACCTACAACCGCATGAGGCTTTGGGGGGACAACTAGATACAGGCTTTAACAAACACAGACTTTAAAAAATAGTAGGCCTGATCTGCCTTGCAAGAACCACATAGAACGATACCAGGTGTGGTGACTGAACGTCCATCAGCAATCAGTACCACATACCACGGTGCAGAGCGTAGTGGCTCACACCTGTAATCCCAGCACTTAGGGAGCAGGGGCAGGAGGGTTGCTGAGTTTGAGGCTGAGTTCAGAACCAGCCTGAACTGCAAAGAGAGACCCTGTCTCAATAATAATAACAATAATATAGAAATTAAAAAAGACGGGCTGGGGATTTAGCTCAGTGGTTCCGGCGCCTGTCTTGCAAGTGCAAGGGCCCAGGTTCCATCCCCCGTTAACCACATACAATACTGGGTGTGGAGACTCACACCCAGCAGCAACCAGCACCACATACCACAGTGCCCGGTGTGGTGGCTCACGCCTGTAATTCCAGCACTCGGGGGACAGAGGCAGGAGGATTGCTGTGATGTGAGTTAGAGGCTGAGCTCCGGGCCAGCCTGAACTACAAAGCAAGACCCTGTCTCAAAAAAAAAAAAAAAGAAAATATTCTAATTAAAAGAAGCTATGTATGAAAACCTATATATTGTGCTGTTCTATGAAATGTACAGAACATGCCAATTCATAAAGACAGAAAACAGATGAATGGCTTAGGAGCTAGAAGAGATGGGGTAGTGAGGGGAGTGATAGCTAATGACGAAAAGCTGCTTTCCAGGGTGAGTAACATGTGCTTGGGTTGTGATGGTCATTCCATAACTCGGTAAAGATACTAAAAATCATTCAACTGTACAGTTCAAATGAGGAAATTGTATAATCTGTTCATTACATCTCAGTAAAGTTGCTAATATGGAAGTGTGTATGTATGCATCCCAATGAAGTTGCTTAAAAATAAAAACACAACTAGTACAATTAATGTAATTTCTGTGTACTACAAACACATACTAACAAAATAACACAATGTGTTGGTGCACATCTGTAACCCTAGCACTCTGGGGGGCTAAGGCTGAAGAGAAAAAGTTCAAGCCCATCTTGGGCAATGTACCATCTCAGTAAGACCTTATCTCAAAATTTGAAAAAAAAAATGCTTAAGGGCTGGGGGTGTGGTTCAGTTCAAAGGTCCTGGGTTCAATCTCTTGTACTGTGAGACCCAACTTGACATAAAAACAGCCATTTTTTAAAAAACCTTCACTTTGAATCCTGTAATCTCCCTGTGAACCCAGAACTTGTCTCCTTGGAAACTGTCCACCCAACCAATGCACACAGCCACAGAGTGTATGTTTTTAGAATGTACCATTCTATAGTAACCAGTGATCTAATCGTTGCTATTGGCTTCTGTAACGACTCACTTCTGCACTTTAACAATAGAGGGACCTAATCACTCCTGCATAGGAACCACCTGGTAACAGGTGGGGTATGGAATAGATTTTCCCTTTAAATACTGTGCCCCATTTTACCCCTTTTGCCTTCCTCAGTATGGAAGAATGGTCCTCATCTGAGTAATAAAGCTCTTGGTTGGACTTTAAGATCATGTCGTGTCCTGAGAGATTGTCTCGGTGGGAGTTGGTCCCAAAAGTACCATAAAGTAAAACAAAGATACCATAGCTGTGAAACTAGCCAGGACACTGCCAGCACAACTAACTTCAGATATCCTCACTCTTGAGTTCATATACTGGGAAAGCTATGGCAAAAAAAACCAAACAGTGGCATAGCCTTTCTTGCTAGCAGAAAGTCACTTGACTTTCTAAATTTTCCTCAAAAGCATCTATAAAGCAAACTAGCAGAGTAGCCACAAATCTTAGCTGCAAAGGAGTCTGGGAAATGTAGTCTTTCCTTTCCAAACTGCATAGCGCCAGAAGGCACACTATGAGATAAAACAGGGAAGATGGTGAAAAGGAAGGTTTTAGACAGGGAGGGATATGAACCAAGGCTATGTGTGCATCCAGGAAACAGGAGGTCATTAGGCAGGCCATCCAGCCATTAAGAGGGTTCTGAGTTTATTCTGGGTACTGGATTTAATTTTAAGGATATGCCTGTGGCTATGTCTGGAAAACAGGTTTGCCAAATCCAGGAGTGAGTGAGGAAACCACCGAGATCTTGACATTGGGAACGATGGTGGCCAGGGTCAGTGTGTGGTGGGGGAGCAGCTGGACAGAATATGTGGACTAAGGACAGATGTTAGAGGTAAATCTCCAAAATATGGTGATTATAGCGTGGAGAATGGGGAGGAAGGCAGAGAAACAACTCCCAGGTCTCATGAAATTGGGAAGGCTATCATTTTCCCCTCACTTTCCTTTTCTCTAGATGGGCTCTTTATTCATTCATATATACTTACAAGTTATCTGTGTTCTGCAGAGTAGTGGATGTGAAAATATTTTTCTCAAAATCTGACGCCAGAGAAAGGATTTAAAATTTTGTCTAATCTTTCAGAGCTCAACTCAAGCCTCTCCTCAGGAAGGCTTCCTTAACTCCATACCATTCCACACTCGTCCACCCTATTCCACACCCACCCACACCCATCCACACCTTTCCACACCAGTCCACACCCACCCACACCACTACACACCAATAAGCTGTGGAGTCAGTCCCTGGGTGAGAAGGGGGAAAGCTGGATCAGGCACAAGACTCAGCCCCTCGGGACTGGAATGTGGGGGATGTCAAACACCACAGACTCCAATTACCAGCACCCCAAGAGCATGTGTTGCCTTCCCATGTGCCTGAGATACCTTCCCTCTTATTTGCCCTTGGACGCATGAAGGTTTCCTCTGCCAAAGAGCATGCTCAGTCTTGCAAGGGTCAACAGGCACCCCTGTTCCCTGCCATCAATACCTGTTGTATTCAGGCATTCTCATGATCACAAGTCTATCTCCCCACTGAACAGGATCTTTTTTACTGCAGGAAACCCCAGGAAGTTATGAGGGAGAAAAAAAAAGTGACCAGAAGCTTTCAAAGTCTGTACAACAAACAACATCTACTTCATGACAGGCACTTATATGAACAGTGAAGATCAAAGCAAGCACATATGAGAAGGAAAAAGTGGAAGAGTTTTGGAGCAGAGAACAGGGAGGAGGCATCTGTGCTTGTCAGAACTAGCTAAATGTGTTTGGTAACAAATAAACCCTAAAGTCTCAGTGACATAACAGAAGTTTTTTCTTATAAATGAAAAGTCGAACTTGGCAGGCAGCAACTAACTTCCATTTGGTGAGGCCAGGGTGCAGAATCTTTGTATCCTATCTCCCCATCCTGGCTGGGCTCCCAGCCGGATATGGCAGGAACAAGGAGGCAAAGAAAGGTCTCAGCTGTCCAGAAGTGACATACTCAGGTCCCATTGGCCAGGACTGGTCACAATGTTGTAGGTAGGTAAGTTAGTTAGACATCTTGTGGGCAGTTAGACAGGCTGGCTCGCACATGGAAGGAGCCAGTGTGAAGGACAGTTAAGGAGACCTTCGCTGAAAGTCAACAGTACCAAAGGAGAAAACCACCCACTCGTGAAGGATAAATAGCAGTGACGGATACTCTAGTGGGCTTCAATCTGGGGTGGAGATCGAGGTTTTAACCCACCCCTCCCAAGAAAGATCCCTGTTTGAACCCTTGTATGCTTTCCCATCGGATCCCCATTTCATCGATATTACCTAAGTGATTATACTTGTCATCTTATTGGTTGATCATGATTTTGTCCATTTTGTGATTTCTCATTGTACCAATTTTACCTACGTGACTGTATTTACAATGTTACTGGTTGATTCTAATTTTGTCCCATCTTAAACCTACCCTACCTTGTGGCTTTGCTCCATAAAAACCCCCAAGGAAGTGAGGTGAGTGGGGTTCACCCACTTTTGGGTCCCCCTTCTGTCCCTTCTCAGGCAGAAGCTTTCTTTCTCAATAAAGTTTTCCAACTCTTAACTTCCGCTGTTCCTAGGATTCATTCTTTGATTTTAGAGAACACAAATTCACGTGTCAGATACCTGGCGGGTGGGGAGTTGGTCTTGTTCCCCTGTGTCAACATGACTCTGCTCACCAGCAAGGGAGGATGGGTATGGGATGTGTCTGGAGCACAACCCCAACCCTTCCTATTCCTAGCAAAAAGCATATGCAGAAGGAAGGAAGAGAGGTGCGAGGGACAGCTGATGGACTGGTCAGAGCCAGGCCCAGTCACTGGCATGGACTTACGGCTCCAGCAGCCTTCTCTTTTGATGTTTTTGTTCATTTTTGTTATTGGGAATGATTCAAGGAAGGAACAGGTGGGTTTAAAGAGTTGGTGTGTAGCTCCCTGTAGCCTTGAACTTTTTATCAGAGTCCACTTGACCAAGCCTGTGCTATTTGTGAGCCGTTCCATCTCCTTAGGGTTCAGACAGCCATGGGGGGACAGGGTTCACAGGAGAGGAAACTGAGGTTCCACCCAGCTTTGCAACTTCCCAGGACAGAAGCTGATCCAACCTTTCCACAAACGTGCCCTGCAGTGATGGCACACAGGGCAGAGGGGAGACACTAAGTTGCCGAAGAGGAAATACACCACCAGGAACGGTCAGGGTGGGTCAGGGCATGTCCTTGGCACACAGCTGTGATGTGTGTTTATTGTCACTGATGTGCATTTATTGTCCCGCTGTCTTCAGGGGACCGCTTCTGTTTGCCCCAGGATCCTCGCCCCTCTCCTGTCCTGCGCCCAGCTGCCCCTGACTGGCCCCAGAAACCCCTGGTCTGAGTCTCTGGATGGCAGCCAGGTCTTTTGCCAGTGTCATGCCTATCTGATGACATTTTCGGGTGCCACGGACTGTCAAACACCTCAGCAGAGTAATGAAAATTACAGACCTGAGTCACTTATCCTCATGAGGGGACCCAAATGTCCCCTGCACCCCAGGCTGCACCTGGCCACGTGCCTGCAGCCAGGCACTGCTTCGGTAGGTCTTAGTTTCCCCAGTGTCTCCTACCCCTCCTCCCTCACATGCTCTGAGATGGGACAGTAACAAAACCTCTCACTTTCAGGGTCCGCGATTCCTTGCAGCAGAGCAGGAAGCTCCCCCGCCATTTAAATCCCCAGGAGACTTGCACAGAAACACAATCACACAGTTCTGGGTGATCCAGTGGGCACTTTATTGTCATTAGGGTGACTATAGTAGATAGAGCAGGGTGCCTAGGGGGTTACACATGAGCCACAGCTTCCAGGGTGACATCTGTTCCCAAATACATCTGCTCCCACAGCCCCCAGCAGCGCTGGAGTTTCCTACGCAACGTCCCAGGGGAGCACGAGGAGGTTCTGCCCACCTACGGTCACAGGGGCCTGGAAGGGCCATAAGTCCAGCCGTGGGCAGCAGAGGATGACGAGGACATCCTGGCACCTGCCCTCTGGGGATCCCTTATATGATGTGGGAAAAGGGGCTCAGGTGTGGACAGTGTAGGGCTTCCCTTCTCCACTGGCTATTTTGTCCCTTAAGGAAGGGGCCCAGGTGTGCAGTCAGGGTCGAAGGAAAGACTGGGGGCCTGTCAAGAACTGGGGATAGATGTCCTCCAACCTCAACCCCGTGCCCAGGGAACCAGGCTCATGCCTCGAGGGGTGCCCTAGCCCAGGATGCTCGCCGCCCCGGGTGCTGCCGCTTCTCCTGGGCCCCCTGGTCCCGGCTCAGGTCGTCCAGGAGCCCCAGGAGGAGGCCAGCTTGGCCACAGGCTCCCTGGGGCCCACATGGCCCTCCTGGAGCCCTCTTGCCAGGGTGCTGGCGCTTCTTGGGCATCGGTGCCCCCTCTCTGTCCTCCTCTGCGTCATCTTCTTCCCAGCTCCTCTGGCTGTGGGGATCCACCAGCCTTCGGCCCGGGTGCTGCCTCTTGGTGACCACGTACTCCAGCCAAGGTGAGCGTCGGCCAGGGTGCTGCCGTTTGTGGGGGCTCACGGAGCCCGCTTCCTCCTCCTCCTCCTGAGGCCCCTCCTCAGGGTTCTCTTCTCTCTTGCCTGGGTGCTGACGCTTGGAGAGCCAGTCAGGCTGCGAGACCTGGGACTCTGGAGACAGAGCGGCTGTGAGGGACCTGCCTGAGTCCCCTCCCGGGGACACACACAGAGGGTCCAAGCCCTGCTCCAACACTTTCCCCCTGCTGTGTGACCCTTGGGTGGTCACAAAACCTCTCTGTGCCTCCATTCCTTGGGTATAAAGTGGTATAAACAGCATGCAGGAAGCTGCTGGCAAACTCAAACAGCATGACTGGCATTTAGTGCCCAGGAAACAGTACTTACACGTAGGAGGCTGGGTTAGGGGTAGGGGGAGTCCCCAGAACCCCCCACTGAAGGTCTGTTCTGGGTAAAACAGGAGGAAGCTGACTGCAGGGATGAGGATGGGCCGGGGAGGGGGAGCCCCTCACTCACCGCGCTCGGCGGGCGCCCCTGGCAGCCCCTGGAGGTCTTCCTGGAGGAGGAGCAGGCGCTCAGCCTGCAGGAGGAGGTCATCCAGGCCAGCACCCTCAGCCACCATCACTGCTTCATGCTGAGCGTGGCCCCTGGGGACGCCGGTCAGGATCAGGGCCAAGGCCAGGGGCCACCAAGGGCCAGACATCACAGCGTCTGGGGACAGGGACAGGAGGGCTGAGCACTCCTCCCAGGCTCCTTGCTCTGGAAGGCTCCTGAGCAGGACCTCCTGCACCTCCTGTCCCCTGTCCCTACCACCTGTCTTGGTGCCCTAACCCCGGTCACGCTGTCTGGACGTCCCCAGGCTCCTGTTCCCACGCCCCCTCCCTGTGGACCAAGGCCAGGTCGTGCTCACACAGGCACGGCCGGGTCCTGCTGGGTCCCTGTCACCTGGAGACCCAACCAGCATCTGAGCCTCAGAACCCTACGGCCAGGTTAGGGACCCGGGGCAAGGATCCCTGCAACACTGAGCTCCGACACCCCCACCGTTTGGGTTTGGGCCCCCTGCGCTGTCACCTTTCACCAGGGTCCGGGGGTCAGGGTCCTGTGGGCTGAGATCCCAACTGCAGAGCTCCCCCGCTGAGGATCTGGGGCAGAAGGTCGGTCCGGTGCCGTCCAGGTCCAGGCGAGGTGTCGGTTGCCGGCGCTGTCCTTTTATATGCACGCAGGCTGGGGAGGGGCTGGGAGGGGCGGGGTCCGCAGTCCTGGGGACGCGCAGTGGGCGGAGGGAAGGAGGGACTGAGAGGAGACAAAGAAGCAGACACTCTGGAAGGGACCCGAAAGACTCAGGGAGCGAGCGTGACAGGCTTCGATCTTGATGGCCCCGTCCCGAGCTCTCCCCTCCCCTCCTCACCCTTTCTCATCTGTGCGATGGGCAGAAAGGGCCGTTATCAGAATTCCAAAACAGTGGACTTCAGGTTCATCCAGGTCCAGCACAGTTCTGTTTGAGTCGCACAGTGTTTGAAAGTGTCTGAAGAAACATCATTTTGAAACCAGGAGAACATAGGGAAAAATAGGTTTAGGGGCCAAGTGCCTGTAATCCCAGCACTTAGGAGGCTGAGGCAGGAGGATTGCCACAAGTTGGAGGCTGACCTGAACTACATAATGAGATCCTGTCTCAAAAAAAAAAACGAGTGCAGGTTCCCAGCTGACAAGGGCAGCAGGCTTCCTTAGCCATCTCCACACCCATCCCTGGTGTCCCTGGGGCGCTTGTCTTGGAGTAAGGGACTGTGGTGTCTGCTAGGGTCCCCCCACACCCAGGCAAAGGAGGAATGGACCAGGGAGGGGACAAGCATGTCAAGAGCGAGTCCCGAAGAACCCATTAAGGTAGGGAGGCCACAGGACCAATGTGGCCCGCAGAGGCTCGGTCCTATGTGTCCATGGGTTGGAGATGCAGATGCCTTGAGGTGGACACAGTTCCAGGTGCCCAGGAATCAAGGGAGTCAGGCCGGGGTGCTGGGTGTCCCCACAGGGTAATGCCAGCCAGGATAGCATGCAGGTAGGAGATGCTGCAGGAGAAGCCAGAACCACGAGGCTTTGAAGGCTTCCAGAAGATTCCCTGGAGCCATGGAGCAACTCGTGGGGTGTTAATGGAGAGTGATCCACCCCCAGAGGGAGCCAGGCTTGGTCAGAGGCAGCCTCTACCCTGGACGTGACAGGCTGTCCTGTCCTTGTGCATGGCCGCTTGGTCCCAGCTGAGCTGTGGCTTGTTGCACCCACCACTACCATGCTGACTGTGTGTGATGATGGCTCCTTCCGTGGTGCTCAGCTTTCCTGGCACAACCTCCCCTCCTCTCACTGTGACCTCTCACCTCATGACCTGGAAGGTGAGGCAGGGACCGGTCTTACGTCACAGATGGCCAGGGCAGCAGAGTCCTCTACAGGATTCCAGGGAAGAAGCCAATGTCCTGAGACATGGCTGCCACCTTCCCTGGCTCCCAGACAGGCGACCCTCCAGACAGATGCCAGGTCCTGGGGAGTCCTCACCCTCATCAGGCTGGTGCTGTCCCAGGAGAGGAGAGTTATGTAGTCGAACTGGCCTCGGGGTATGATTTGCAATATGCCCCATGTGTGTTTTCCAAGAGACAGTTCCACCCTGCAGTCTCTCTTACTGCTGCCTAGTCCCAAGGAGGGACACACTGGAACGCGGCACCTGGTTTATGCCAGCAGGAGCCACAGTGGCCCTGAGCTGGGTGTCTAGAACCACAGTGCCATGAAACCCCTCACGTGCCCAGGACAACGTGGCCAAGTGGGGACTGGTGTGTGAGAACACTGGCTTCTCGCTAGCCACATGCGTGGGCTGTGGCAGAGGACTCGGCTTCTACGTAGGGAGGGACCTGGGGACCCGGGGACCCGGATGCGGGAGCTCAGCAGAAGGATGGGGCTGGCTTCTCACTATAAGCTCAGCTCGGGAGCTCAGCAGAAGGATGGGGCTGGCTTCTCACTATAAGCTCAGCACGTTGTTTGGGTTTTTTTCTCGGTGCAATGGGTATTATCAATCCAGAAGGAAATGGCCCCCAAACTGAGACCACAGCAATCCCACTTGGTCTCAGAGCAAGGGATGCGTCTGTGGAGGGGAAAAGGGAGCCCAGCAAAGCCACCTGCCACCAGGGCAGTGCAGAGAAGGCAGGGTGAGGGTCAGGGGGGATGGGCTGTGAGCTCTCACCCTTGAAGCCTTGGTGGCCTTGGGGCGGGACAGCTCCTTCAGATTGGCCAGTTCCTGGAGAGTGAACACCTTTCACATGTAAACACGTTCTCTCCTGGAGCTCACTGGGCTCCTTCCAAGAGCTGTCACTGTCCTACCATTGTCACACACACACCTGACCCACAGTCATTCATTCCCTCAGGGCCAGAGACTGGACTCCTGGAGACAGTCCTTATGCCTCAGGCTGCTTAACCGACCCCAGCAGGCCACTGTGAGGGCCTGTGCATCCTGACCTGCCGAAAGCAGAAGTGGAAGTCCAGCTCCGTACCCCTTGTCTGCTGCCCTGGCCTCCCTGGGACCTCAGTGCACAGAGAATAATGATACAGTGTACACTCTAACACGGCACAGTGAGGTGGCTCGAGACTGCCAGCTGCATGGCACTGAGAACCAGAGAGCCAAACCCAGGACCTCTTACAGCCTGCAGACAAAAGACGCCCTGAGTGCCCGCCCCAGCCCCAGCCCCAGCCCCAGCCCCCTGATGAGGCTGCAGGCATCATTCTGGTTTGTTTTTTCCTCTGAGAATACAAATGCGCTTGATCTGAGGCTGCTGTGGCTTATCAGATCAAGATAGCTGTGCTGGTGAAATGAGTAACCGGTGATTTAGTGTTGAGTGTCAGCGCAGAGATCCTCCTTCTACCCAGAGCGGGGCTGGTTTTCCAGACCCCGCCTCCTCCGACCGCACTCCTCTCTCGCTCTCCCTCCTCCCAATCCTGGACCTAAAGCCGCCCCTCCCCCTACCTGTGACGGCTTCTTTAGACTGTCTATTTTGAGATCATTACAGAATCTCATGCTGCCACAAGAAGTTTCAGAGGTCGCTGGGCATCCCAGCACTCAGTACGCTGAAACAGGAGGAGAACCAGGAGTTCAAGGCCAGCCTGGGCTACATAGAGAGATCCTCTCTAAAAACAAAAAAAAAATCCAAAACAGCCGGACTGGAGGGAGGAAGAGAGGAAAGAAGGATGGAAGGAAGAGAAGGAGAGAAGGAGAAGGATTTTTTAAAAAAAAGATGCTGAGTATCTTCAGCAAGCTCTTCGTAATGACACCTCCTGTAAAACTCACTCTAGAGAGCAGTGACAGCGAGCCGGCAGCACAACACGTGTGCCGCAGCAGGCTGTATGGATCACTAAAAGTTCTAGAAGATTTGCCATCCCTGCTCTAGAGTAAAATTTCAACAAGGATATTGGCGAACCCACTGATCTCGTACAGATCTTCTCTTACACGGCTGTACATGCGTGTGCAATTGTGTGCGGTTCTATGCTGTCTTTATCATATGAGGTGGCTTTTTATTGCAAAAAATCGTGCCTGTTGTTCCTTTATATTCCTCTTTTAATCCACCCTACAAAGTTGTTTTTGTTTTGTTCTGAGACAAGGTCTCACTTTTGTAGTTCAGGATGGCCCTGAGCTCAGTCTTGAACTCACAGCAATCCTCCTGCCTCTGCCTCCCAAGTGCTGGGATTGAGGGTGTGAGCGACCAAGCCCAGAACTCTGGTATGTGGTTCTGATTGCTGGTGGGCATGAGTCTCCATGCCCGGCATTGTTGTATGTGGTTACCAGGATCGAACTTGGGCTCTAGCACTTGCAGATGTTGGGACCCCTGAGCAGGCGCCAGAACCACTGACCTAAATCCCTGGCCCCCAACAAAGGTTTTTTCCTCTCTCTCAATCTCTCTCTCTCTCTTTCTCTCTCCTCCACTGCCCTTGCTTGGTGCTCGTGGGTACACAGATGCTCCCTGGGGAAACTCTTCTGCCTCAGTTTCCCCTCTTAGGCACTCATTCTGCTGCTCCTGAGACTTGCCTGTGTCCACTCTCACTCTATGGTCTTGGTCCTCACAAATTCTCTTTGCGTTTGTAAGAAAGGAGGAGCTTCCATCTCCAAGACCACCTTTTACCACGACGACACATAACTCAAGTGGCCGAAGCTTTATGAGAGTATGAGGCACCGATCAGGTCACCAGAAAGGGAAGATGCAAGGCAGCTTCAGGTGTGGCTACATCCAGGAGGTCAGCTCCAGGCATCTGTTCTTTTTTCCGTTTGTAACCCCCTTCCCATGGCTTCATTCTCTAGTGTCCTGCAATCAACGCAAGACCTTAATGAAGAAAAGATGCCACACAGAGGAAAAGGCAGATGGTGAAGCAATCAGAGGGCTCCCTGGGGTGGAGAGGCAGTCTTAGGACTCATTTCCTGCAGAGCAGCAAGTCACTTCTTGGTAATTTGTTTCAAGACAGGGTCTCACTATACAGTCCAGGCTGGTCTCAAACTATTGGTGATCTTCCTGCCTCAGCCACCTGAGTGCTGGGAATGTAGATGTGTGCCACCTCAATCAGCAGGTCCTTTCTATCTAAGGGACACTCTCTGCCAGCCGAAGCTACCCACAGTGGTTGTGCAGGGACCTGAAGATCTCCAGGCTACTGACATGCACACAGTCCACCCAGACCTGTGCTCACATGTATGGCTGTGCACATGCATCTGACCACCACCAGCTGTGCTCCCTGTGCCTAGGTAGACATGTGTGGTCTGTGGGTCTGCACCCCTGTGGTCCATGTGTGCAAGTTTCTTGTATGTGTGTGTGTGTGTGTGTGTGTGTGTGTGTGTGTGTGTGTTTGTGTGTGTGCGCGCGCGCACGCGCGCACCGGCCTAGGCCTATGTCTATGTCCCCCGTGACCAGGGCAGCCTCACTGCCCCTGCCCATATCCCTAACTAGGGACCCCATGAAGACATCTGCTTGCATCCAGAGGGTTTGGCATCTGGAGGATGGAAATCCAGGGACACATGGAAAGGGAGGATGACAGGGGTCAGCTGTCAGGGTGGAACAGTACCCGGGTGCCCCAAACACTCAGGAGTTCCTCTGTCTGTGTGGGGAAAGTGTGTGGGCCTCTGAGGAGGAAAGTGACTAGAAACAGGGAAACCCAGCTCAAACTCCAATCTGTGCTGTCCCCCAGCCCTTCCACTCTGTCCTGTGCGAGGCAGATGCAGACGAACCCAGCGAATGTGTCCAGGACGCCACAGACATGGGCTTGTTTTCCTGTTACAAAACTCCCTTTTGTGTTTGGCTTCATCTTCCCCTTGCTGGCAGATGAGTTTCCAAGGATGCTTGTGAAGGAAGAGGCCTCTGGGCTCCCTTCACCCAAAGTCTGGGAAGGAAGAGAGGGGAAGGGGGTGAGGGGAAGATGGAGAAGAAGATGAAGGGGAGGGAGAAGAGGGAGCCTTCAGTTTTTGTGACGCGTGTGCCGAGAACTGTGGAAATGCTTAGGAAGGGCCAGGAAGCCGATGATGCTGCTGCCGCCATGGGACCAGACACCGCGTCATCCATCACCACTAAAGATAACAAGCCCCACCTCATCGTGAGGGGGACAAACGGAAGCCAGCCCAGGGACCTGGCCCAGGGTATGTCTGGCTCACTGGGACATACACTGTGTCACTGACAGGCAGGCTCCCGTGTCCCCTGACCAGGGCTCTCCCTGGACATATGGTGTTTGCAGTCTGCACACGGGGCAAGGTGGACACGCTGATGATTGCGTGATGACAGTGGACAGTGACAGAGACCCTCCTGTGGGCCGAGGAGATGTTGCCACTCTCCCGGCCCAGATGTCCTTGTATTGCCCATGAAAACCCATGCGCATTTGGGTGGACTCTCCATGCCAGTGCTGAGGGTGGGGATCAGCACAACTGCCCAGGACATTGCCGCCTCAGGAGATGATCCTGGAGTCAGCAATGCCACCAGAAAGTTTCCAAAACGCAGGCTGTGGACTCTTGTGTAAGAAGAGGAGATGATAAATTCCATTCTGCTCCTATTACTGAAGTCAGTTTGAGATGTTTTCTCTTTTTCTTTTTTTAAGACTGGGCTGCCCAGGGTCGGGGATGTAGCTCAGCAACATTGTGCCAGCTGGGCAAGTGCAAAGTCTTGATTTTGATCCCCAGTACAAATCCCCTCATTCTAAAACAAAAAACTCCTGGGCCTCCTTATGTAATCCAGGCTGGGCCCAGACTCACCTTGCGTCCCCAAAACTTACAGGGACCCTTCTGCCTTATCTTCCTGAGTGCAGGCCGTACAGGTGTACACTACCACACCTGGCTTCTGATCTGCTTTTTCTCCCCCTTGTAGACAATGGCCAAGAGATGGGCTGGGTCTTGCCTCAACCCGTGTCAAGGCAGGGAAGTGGGGCCAGGGCCACCAAAGCCAGGCCCCTGCCTCTGCTTCGAGCTCTGTAGCCCATGGCCTGGCTGGCCCTGCCACTGATTCCCCAGGGGCATCAGAACACCAGCAAGTTTCCCTTGGCTCAGTTTCCTCTTTTGTAAAATGATGCTAATAACAGTACCTAAATACTGACAATGGAACTGGAACGTTTCAGTCAGCACTCTGGCTCTGGCTACTATATCCTGGTTCTTTTCTTTCTGTTTTTTTTTTTTTTTTTTTGGTTCAGGGATCAAACTCAGAACCTCAGGCTTGTTGGGCAGGTGCTGCGCCACTGAGCTACCTCCTGGTTCTTCTGCAGCATTTTCTGTGAGACCCATAAAAACTGAATGAGGTAAATATCATAGTTTCTGTCAGCTTTGGGACCCAGACCTTCCAGACCACGCCCCATGACTTCTCTTCCTCCCACCAGCCCCGCTCCTAGGTTCCCCCACCTCACAAAGGCACCAGAGACCGGGACCAACTTTGAACATACGGCCATTGGGGAACATGTCAAGTTTGAGCCATTGCAGGTTATTATTGCTATTCGACAGATCAGAAGGCAGAGACTGCAGAGGCCAAGTACTTTGCCCAAGCCTCCGGGTCTCAGCAGGACAAACTGAGATCAAGGTGAGGCCATCCTTGCCCTGTGGACAGCACCTGCCATTCAGAAAGATGGGCCATTTCCCTGGTGCCATCCACATAAGTGCAGAAGGAACCCACAGGGCATTAAAGGACACAGGGAGAAAGGCCCAGTGAAAGACAGCTGTGTGGGTCAGGGTGGGAGAGATGGAGGGGCCCACTCCTCCTTCTTCACTGTTGGTGGGAGTGTAAACTCTTACAACCTTCGGGGAAAGCAGAATGGATTTTTCCAAAGCTAAAACCAGAAATTCCTTTCAAACCAGCCATTCCCCTTCAAGGTCTTCCTGAAAGAGTCAAAGGTAGTGTGATCCATGCATAGTCATGTACCTGTGTACAGGTACCAATTCCCCAAAGTAGATGTAATTTTTATCACAAACACATACTAATATAGTACATAAATAATTAATATTTATTAATTATATATATATATATATACATACATATACACACATACACACACACACACACACACACACACACACACATAAACGAGCTGGTTCCTGTCCCAAGACCCCCACCCCCATGTACCTGGGGTGTGAGAGGGAACAGCAGGAGGCAGCGTGTGCGCTGTGGGAGCCCCGGAGCAGTGCAGGTGGCGAGGCCAAGCCCACTGTGCTCCCCACAGCCAACCAGATCTCACTGTCCTAATGCTTGGCTCAGAGTCAGCTGTGGACACAGATCTGGAGTCGGGAGGACAGATCACAAGGAAGAGGTGCCCTGGAGGTGGGCTCTGCTGTCTGTACCCAGAGTCTTAGGTCAGGCCACTCAGAACAGGTCCTCTCCAGGGCTGCCATGGGCCATCTGACAACAGCACATGGGTGCTCCATCATCGGTCTGAGCCCCAGATCCTGGAGAGCCGTGAGTGACACTCACATGGGGCAGGCTTCCCAGGAGGGCCTCAGATACTCTTCTGGTCCTGCTCCTGCAGCCAAGCAATGTTGCCTCTCTGGTCTTTTATTTTATTATCAGGAAGTGCTGTTTGGGTTTTTGTTTGTTTCTTCTGTGATACTAAGGATTGAATTTAGGGGCATTGTCCAATTCCCCATCCCCCACCCCGCTATTAAATAGGGTTTTGCTAAATTTCCCAGGCTGGCCTCAGACTTCCAACCCTCCCACCTCTGCATCTGGAGTTAGCTAACATTGCAAGTGAGCATCAGTGCCCCTGGCTACTTTGTCTTAATATAAAACAATAGCATTGTATCTGCTCTGGTCTGGGGAGAAGGAGTGTATTATTGGTCACAACCCTGCCGAGAAGGGGATGGCATCATCAGATTGGAGACCAGAAGACCATTTCATAGAAGACCCAGTTACAAGCCTATATAGGGGGAGTTCAGTCAGTGTGTCTAGATGTCCCGCCAGAGCTTCATGTGGTCAGAGGCGGTCTTCTTCAGAGGCGGCTGGATCTAGAGAGCGTGACACTGGAATTGACTCATGGTGCCCTAAGTAATCTCATCAGGAAAAGGGGGCGGAAAAACTGGTAAGATCCCCTTCCTGCTTTTTTTGTCTTCTATCCTCAGTGAACTGATTCTCCTCTGTGATGTCTCCCTGCCATTCACCACCCTGCCTTGGAGCCAGTCAAGTCTGGACTGAAACCTCTATGAAATGGGAGCCAAATAACTTTGAGTTTCCTCCTTTAATTTGGGGAGTTGGGTATTTTGCTTCAGCAATG
Source organism: Petromus typicus (assembly GCA_004026965.1). NCBI lineage: Eukaryota > Metazoa > Chordata > Mammalia > Rodentia > Petromuridae > Petromus > Petromus typicus. The sequence continues at coordinate 27,804 of PVIR01004979.1, forward strand.
AGAGAAAAGTAACTAAGGCAGAGAGTGCTTTCCAAGCACACTGTGGGCTCTAGGGTCAAGCCCACCACTCATCAGAGGAAGAGAAAGGAGTCACGTGCATCCCTCTGCCTATGAGGGTGAGAGGTGGCCACTGCCACAGGCCAGAGAATGAGGGGGCCAGAAAAGTACTGTGGGGGCCAAGGAGAGAGACTCCTCTTTGGTGAGCAGATCAGGGGCTGGAATAAGGCCCTGGGGGCCACCAGGGACTCTGAGACTGGGTGTGACCTTGACGTCATCCTTCTGTCCCAGTGCGGGCAGTGACAGACTTGGGGTGCATCTCAAGGGGCTGTGATGGTGATGACAGTGATGAGGCTGAAGCTGTGTTGAAGGATAATCTGAGCTCATCAGGGCCACAGCCCGAGGGTGGGCAGGATAGCACTGCCCACTTGGGGACAGGGACAGGGATGGGCACAGGAGTGGCCGGATGTGACAGAGACACAGGGACAGCAGATGTCTGTGACGGATGAGCATGAAGGGAAATGAAAAGAAACTAAGCACAGAAAGTTTAATCAATTCTGGTTGTGTCACACAGCCACCTCCCCACCTGTCACCAGAGTCAGCTCTTGTTCACATCTTGGGAAGGAACAGACAGATGTGTCCGGATGACAGGGCCTTTCACAGAGGCATCGTGCCGTCACTGTTGGCCTGGCTGGCCCACACTGGGGACCAGGCCAGGGCCACCATCTCCTGTGGGACAGAATGGTAGGAAGGAAATGGAGAAGATATCCCTTATGGCATCACATCAGACGACTATGGAGACTCAGACACAGGACAGACAATGGGACGCAGAGGACACAAGTCACAGGCAACATGACAATTGTACCCCTAGCGATCCCCTACCTCCAAGCAAACCCCACCTTCCAATAGCAGGCCAGCCATGGGTTTATCTGACAGATGAGGATAGCACCCCATGATCAGTGACCTTCCAAAGGCTCACTTCTAAACAGGAGAATTGGGGGTATGTTTTAGATCCAAACCTGGAGAGGCACCTTGTAAGGTCGGAGCCAGTCTATCCCAGGACAGTGCCATCTAGAGGTCCTACAGGGTCTAACCCAGGACATGGCATCCAGAGGTCCTATGCTGTCCACCACAGGAGAAGCAGTGTCCAGAGGTCCTGTCCCAGGACAGGCCCAGGGCAAACCCCAGCCTGGAAGGTACATCAAGCCTGTAGCCAGCCATCCTGCAACTCACTGCTCCCACGCTATGGTCTGTCCCTGGCTCTACCTCTTTGACTTTGTGGCCCCTTCCCAGCCCCACCCACCCCACGTCCCTGCTCCCCTTCTGATGCTGAACTCCAGTGGTCCCCATCACTGTCCCACACTTGCCCGTTGGCCCCTCCCATTCTCTCTCCAGTTCCTGCGTCCCACTGTGCCTTGGCTGGCCTGACCCTGGCTCCTGTGGAGCCTGTCCCTCAGCCACCCCTTGCACTCACAGATAGGCTCCTGCTCTTGTGGCCCTGGCTGTTGAGGCCATGTCTCCAGGATCCTATTGTCAGGATAGAGGCTTCCTTTGTTTACTGCCCTTCCTTCACCTGGAGCTAGGAGATGCCGAGTGAACGAATGAATTTACCTACCTCTTCATGGGAACACCAAGAATTCTTTCAGTGAGCTCCAGACAAGATGGAGTTTGAATCTGGACACCATTTTGAGAGCCCTGGGTTTGGGAAGATCTTGGGCATCCACCTGCCAGATGCCAGCCCCACCGTCCCCAAGGGAAGCAGCTTGCTAATCATCTCTGTGGTCCCTGCTGACCTGTGATAGTGCCCACCACGGAGGCCTGAGGAGGGCCCAGCACATGTTCAAGTGACCTATGGGGAGAGGAGTGGCCTGAGCCCCAGACCCCCAAGTCTGGGGTAGGGCCTGCCCTGGCCCAGCTGGGTCAGAGGGCACAGGAAGCGGCTTCTGCACTGCCCTGCTCCTCTGTCGTAGGTCCCTGCTGAACCTCCAGGGATGGGGGAGGCTGAGTGTCAGCAGGATACTCGCCCAAGCAGTGCTGGCTACCAAGCCATCACCAGACTCCTGGCTTTTCCTGGCAACAGGGTGGCACGTGGGTCCCTGTGTATCCAAGTACCAGTGTGACCCTGGAGTAGAGATGCAGGGTGCCAATGGCATAGCCAGGTCCCACCCTGGCATTCAGCTGGAGGGAGTGGAGATTGCTCAGGTGCCAGGAGAGGAGACTTTTACCTTCCATGTCACATATAGACTGTGACTTCAGATCTGAAACTAAATATTCAGACCTTGGGGGCCAGGGATTTAGCTCAGTGGTTCCGGCACCTGCCTTCCAAATGCGAGGACCAGGTTCGATCCTCAGTAACTACATACAACAGTGCCAGGCGTGGAGACTCATGCCCACCAGCAATCAGAATCACATACCACAGTACCAGGTGTGGTGGCTCACACCTGTAATCTCAGCATTTGAGAGGCAGAGGCAGGAGGATTGCCATGAGTTCAAGGCTGAGCTCAGGGCCAGCCTGAACTACAAAGTGAGACCTGGTCTCAAAAAAAAAAAAAAAAAAACCCTCAGACTCGGGCTTTCTACACTGGACCTTCACCCCAGCTCTAGCCCCCTTTCTGCAGGAGGAGGAGCTTAATCTCATGCATTGCTCTTGCTCTGCGGACTCCGCCCCCACCACACCTTCCCTTGACTACCCTTCTACAGGCTTTCCATGGAACTAGAGGTGTCACCTTAGAAGTGGCCCCAACACTCACAACCCAGTGCTCTACCAAACAGCTGGGGTAGGGGAGAGGCTGCTGTCCTGGGACAGTGGCTTCTCTGCCCACATCTGACTATGACACTGGCTGTTGATATGTGAGCTGGGGTGGTGACCTGGAAGACTGTCATGTGCCCTTTCCAGATACCTAGATGTCCACATAGTCCAGAGCAAGTGACCCAATGAAACCAGACTGGAGCCACTGTCACCCCTTGTCTGAAGGAGCCTCGGAGTTAGGATTCTGCACAGGAGGTGATCACCTGCTGCATTCAAGGAAGACGACCAGAGCCAGCCAGCCAGCCTGTGTCTCCGAGCCGGCCTCCGCCTGCCTGCTCTGCAGCCCGAGGTCCCATGGCCCAGCTCTGGGCGTCCTCCGCATCCCAGGACGGCTGAGGCAATTAGCGCCTCTGCCAGAAGCAACTGAGCGTGTAATCGCTCAGCTTGTGCCCTTAGGAGCGGGTGTTTCATTTAGATAACTGTCACAGCAGAGCAGGAGTGGGGACACCAGAAGGCAGGGCTCAGAGGGGGGCAGGACACATGGCCCACTGTGGCGGTCAGTCCACACCCACCCCCAGCACCGCCAGTGGGTCTGGGGTGGTCTGGATCCCAAGAGGGGCTGAGATTGAGCTCAAGAAAGCCATCAAGTTTAGCGAAAGGGAGGGGGACAGAGAAGCTGGAGGGGTGGATGTAGCAGGAACAGAAATGGACATAAAAAGAATGCAGATGAGCCCTGTCCTAGCCTCAGCATCCCACGAGGAGTGCAGTCATTATGCACTGCCGACTTGTGCAATAAAACAAAAAGTACAAACAGAAAGCCTTGAGTGCCAGTCGCGTCCAAACAGCCTTGGCTGGCCTGAGGGCAGGACTGAACTCTAGAGGACTCGATGCTTCCCTCGGGTGCGGGCCATGTCCCCAGGACCCTGTTTGGGACAAGCTGCTCCAATCTGTGATTGTCTGGCTCGAGGGCGGGAGGGGAGGGGACAAACATAGGGACGATGGCCTGGGATAACTATAGGACCCAGAGCAGTTCATGTGCCTGCAGCCTCAGGGACAACAAGGGTCAACCATTTTTTCAGACCTGGGGTCCTTGAAGAATGACTAGGAATTCAGCACTGAAGAAGGCAAGAGCATACGGATTTTACCCCAGAGCCCGTGGGGGCCTGGTCTTTCCTAGCTCTCTAGGCTCAGCATCCCTGTGCGATGCCCCCACCTGCCGCACTGACGCCTGCAGTTTTGAGCTGCCTGAGGGATCAGGAGTGGCAGGGCTCTGCTTTCTCCTCTGTCACACGATGGGGCTTCCAGCCACTGCAGGGCCCTGTGGAGGGACTTCTTTTCTTCCTTAGGTTTCACTTTTTCTGTCTGTTATTCTTGCAGTAATTAATGTTCCAGTTGACTAACAATATAAAACAGATACAGGGTGGCTGTAGGCTGGGGGCTGGGAAGACCCTGCAGCTGGAGAAGGGAGGGGCAGGTGGCTGGTGTGTAGGCTGAGGGGGGCAAGTTCTTTAGAGGCCACGGGTGTCCAGAATCTGCATTTCTGCCCCAGTGCCTAATGCTCAAATATAGGCTGACAAACTTTGAACAATTCTGATTCAAATAATAAATTTTACCAGGTATGGTGGCTCATGTCTCCTAGCACTCAGGAGGCAGAGGCAGGAGGATCTGCTCAAGTTCAAGGCCAGCTTGGGCTACACAGTGAGTTCAGGGCCAGCCTGAACTAGAAAGAGAGATTCTGTCTCAAAAAACTAAAAAAATAAATAAATAAATAAAAATAAAAAACAAACAATCAATTTTGCTTATCATTATAAAAGGACTTTTCTTTCTGGGTTGCTTGTTTTTTTGTTTTGAAACAGGGCTTCACTATGTAGCCCATGCTATCTTGGCAATCCTTCTACCTCAGCCTCCTGAGTGCTGGTATTATAGGCATGCTTCCCACATCTGCCCCCAAGGCTCCCAGGAGCTGCACAGAAGTGGCCAGGAATGCTGGTCAAGTAAACACTCAACAGGCCTGACATCCTGACCATTGGGCTAGGGACTCTGTGGGCTTTGTGGTGCTGTCTGCCCAGCACCCTGCTGGTCCTATACTAGAGCAGTATTTGCTTTGTTGTTTTGTTTTTGAGATATGGTCTTACTATGTAGCCAAGGCTGGACTTGAACCCCGGGGGATCCTCCTGCCTCAGCCTCCCAAGTGCTGCGATTAGGAGCATGCATCAAGTAGTCAGTAAGCATTTGGGCTATGGTCACTTAAAAAACAAAACAAAACAAAACTTGTTTTTTGAGACAGGGTCTGTGCAGTTTGGCATAAACACCTGAGTTCGAGCTATCTTCCTGCCTCAGCCTCCTTCATGGTTTTCTTCAGAGATCTCCAGGAGGTGGAATGGGACAGAGAACAGCTGGAATTGATTACAGAGCCTCAGCCCTAGAACTATGTGAAGCTTTAATAAGAACATATATTACTTTCATCATTTGTAAAACCTACTTAATTTTGTTAAATGATTGAAATAAACTTCTTTAAGTTTTAGGTATAGGACACTTTATCTTCCTAAGACTTCTCATCAGGCCTGGGATGGGGTAGAGTCTAATTTCGGCACCCTTTCATCCCTGGCATGCTCCTGGACAAGTAGGTTCCCAGCCCCTTTGGCCCTCGGCCACACCAGCCCTGCTCCCGGGCGCCCAGCACTGTGCTGCAGGCTTCCGGCATCCCTCCAGTTGAAAGCTGGGAGAAACACTGCTGCCCACTGCTCAGAAGCCTGGTGGTGACTTAGATTGCAGGACGGTGACCTCCTAGAAGCCACAGCAAATACAGTTTGGAGGGCAGAGTTAAGCTGGGGCTGCCTAGCAGGTACCAGCCTGGTACCATCCTGGTGTCATCCCCAGTGTGGGTTGGGGGAGAGAAGGTAGGGGACAAAGAGGGCCCATCCTCTCGGAATCAGACAAGCTCAGACTTCAAAACACATAACAGCTGCGTCCTTGGCCTGGGTGGTCCTAGGTGGCATCTTCACTCCAGAGCCCAGCAGGTCCATTTCCAAGATGGTACCGTGCCCCTAAACACAGGTGCTGGGTGGCAGGTTGTGTCACATACGGCAATGTCACCAGGAGACCACCCAGGCTCACCTGACTGAGGCTGCTCCGGTTCCTCCCGCTCTGGGAAGCAGAGGAAGGACAGTGACCACGGTGCCGTCATGAGCCACAGTGGAGGCCGGCTGGGCTCGCACACAGGAAGCCCTAATGGATGCTGGCCACTGTCCCCGGCACCCCAGGGACAGAGCGTGCGTCCGCTCTGCTCTTCAGCCTCCATCCCTCTGGAAGTCCCGGCAAAGCCGCCTCTGTAATGAATGTACCTGTCGGCCAGGCACGGCTGTGACACACGGCTCTGATAATCGAGGCCCTGGCAGCAGCACCAGCAGCGACACAATTAGGCTGGGGACGCAGACGTCAGAAACGGGGATCGATTTCCTGGTGGACTGTAGCCCGGGCCGGAAGGAGCCCCCACATGTGGGGAGATGAACTGTGCCTCCAGGGCTGGGGCTGGGGCTGGGCTGAAAACTCCCGACTGCCAGCTGGCATGGTCTGGATCTGGGCTGAGTGGCCCCCGCCTCTGACACAGGAGAGCAAGGCCTGGCTCCCCACTTAACACGTGAGCTCTTGTTCTCTAAAATCGAAGAACGAATTTTAGGAATGACCGACGGAGGTTTGAATAGGAAAATTTTATTGAAAAAGAGTTTCTGCCTAATAGAGACAGAAGGGGGAACCCGGAAAGGTGGGTAACCCCCCACCTCACTTTTCAGAGGGCTTTTGTGGAACAAAGCCATGAGGTGAGGCGGGTTTAAGGTGGGGGCTCCCAATAAGATTCAAGGAGGTGGACAAATTAACAGTTAACCAGTGGGTAAAGTGGGGGCTTCTAATAAGATTGAAAAGAAATGGGCAAACCAATGGAATTACAAGTACAGTTGTTTAAGCAATCTTGATCAAATGGCGTCCATGAGAAATTAAGTCGTACAGGGGGCCTCCCTTCAACCCCCTGCATCAGGAAGCTCCTCCAGGTGGGCCAAATTCCTGGCCCTTTACCCAGGGGAATGTACAGTTACTACATTCTTGGGAAGGGAGGAGGTGGATTTAGATCTTGACTCCCCATCAACTTAGTTATTCGGGAGAATGAGGCTTAATCAATCACTGTTTTCTGGGAGTTCTGCTGATGTCTTTGACTTTTGATAAACCTCCCTTCTTGTGAGTTTTCTCAAGGGCCCACCCTGTCTATCTGCCTGCCATATGTCTAACTATCTTTCCTACCTATCATATCTTGACATGTGTGCCCATATTGCATGATGACATTGGTGCGGCACCAGAGCTACCAGGCTGAGCGTTTTGAAGGCTTCCTCTGACATCCAGCCACAGCTACAATCTTGACTGTTTTAGTTGATTTAATTTATTTCCTAGCCCTCTTTTTTTCCCTCTGGTACTGAGGCTTGAACTCAGGACCTTGCAGTGCATGCCATTGAGCTAAATCCTCAGACCTAATGTATATCTTTTCAGATGCTGGGTCTCTCTATGTAGTTCAGGCTGGTCTTGAAACCACAATGTAGTCCAGGCTATCCTGAAACTCTTGCCTATCTTCCTGTCGTGGCCTCCTGGAGGTTGGGATTACAGGCCTGAGCCACTGCACCTAGCCACCCATTTTATAGACAAAGAAACTGTACAGGCAGGGGAGCTGCTCTCGGGTTACTTAGCTCAAGTTCAAGCCCACGCTTTCTGTCTGATTCCAAAATCTTTCTCTTAAGCACCACCATGTTATCTACCATTTAATATCTGAGTAAGTTCCTTGCTGGGCCTCAGTTTCCCTAACGGTAGAAGGGTTGCAGAGGACTCCATTGGATAACTTTGAAGCACTCACCCTGGATTTCAGCAGGAATGAACTCTCGCGAGTTTACCCAGAGTCAGTCAGGTAGGAGGCACAGAGGCCCCCTACAAGCTGGGAACAAACCCCGCCTAGTCCCTCAGGCTTCTCGCACCACCATGGCCAGGCAGCGATGCACACACCTGCCTCCCAGCCCTGTGTCAGGCCCTGTTCTAAACACACAAGCTGCTTTAACCTTCACCCCTCCTGGGTAGGCACTGGACAGTTCCCGTTTTCCAAACAAGGATACCCAGGCAATGAGGTTAAAACATACAGTGTCTCCAGCAGCTGCTTCTCTTAGGAAATGTCCCTCAACCCTCAGAGACAGGGTTCTGAGGTCTGAGTGTAAGGGTTGAACCTTGGTCACAGGAAGCTGTGAAGGCCCAACCCTGTCCCCAGAGAAGAACATTGGAGAGCTACCCCTCAGGGTCTAGAATGTGACCTTATTTGGCACAGGGAGTAAGCCCCAGACTCTGTTGATGCAGATATTAAAGCACTTAGACATCAAGAAATCTTGACAAGGCATTTTACTTTTGCGGAAGGGAAGAAACATGACGCAGCAGGTGCACAGGACAGAGGAGGGTTGCCCCTTTCACCCATAATGCAGGAAGAGCTTCTGACCTCTTTCCTATTGGCTGGTTTGGAGGTTCACAGTCCCTTCCAATTGGCTAACTCATATGCCACAAGGAGAATCTGAGGGGTTGCTGAAGGGAAGGGAGAGCAGAGTAGAATGGGATGTGGAGACCAGAAGATACTTGGCCTGGGATAAGCTATCTTGATTTGTAGCTGTGTTCCCAGGATTGGAACTGGGTGAGCATTTCTGTAACTTTGTGTATTCAAGAAGGGCCATCTAGAATGGGCTAGAGCCCAAGATGGTGTCACTTTTGCTCAATGGAGAAGACAGAACTCACTGTTTCCCACAGTTCCCTCCCCTTAAAAACAAACAAACAAACTTCATTCTTTTCTTCAAACTCCATGAGCAAGTGCTTGCTCTGCCCCTCCTTCAGGAGCATGTTAGCAGGATAGGGCAGAGGAAACTAGTAAAAGCAGCTTCCGTAAGTCTTCACATAAGTCCCCTAGCACAGGGAAGGACACAGCAACCCCACTACTATTATTAGGAAGGTAATGATGGATGTTATTACTCTTTTTTATTTACCAAATCATTGTTTTAGGATGTTAGTAAGGGGATCACTAATACTTGAGTTTTCTGCCAACTCACTCTCTAGAGTGGTTAATTTTTGGAGGGCAATAGATCCTCTGCCTAGAAAAGGGATGGGCCAGGAATTTAGCTCAGTGGCATCACACATGCCTTGCAAGTGCAAGGTCCTGAGTTCAATCCCTGACCCACACCAAAGCTGATTTTATTAGGCCAAAAGCTGGAAAGATTTTAGGAGAAATAGGCTCTCTTCTTTTAAAATTTTTATCAATCTTACTCTAGTCTTTAATATCTAAGGTTCCCACCTGCAGAGACCAAGGATTGGCCCTGACAATCTCATGCTCCATTGTAATTAAGGTGCCAGTACTAATTTGAGTCCCAGCCTGTTTAAACAGCTTACACAAGACTCGGGTATAACTTTGGTGTTGTATAGATTGATTCTTCCCCATCATCCCAGCTACAGAAACTTTCTGTGGCCCCAAGTGCTTTGCCTTTCACTTTCTCTTTGGACATCTTCAGAGTTTGCCTGAAAGGAGTCCTCTTGCTGCCTAACACATCATGCTTCCTTTCCTCCCCTTGAGTGGAACTTTCCTCTCAGGCCTACATGCTCCCACATTAGGCACCAAGTATCAGAGGGTGATGAGTCCTCCAATTGTCTAGAAAGAAGAATGGCAAGGGCTAAAGAAAGAAAGACAATAGAGACTTGTGTAATTTCACAATTCACGGGGAGGGGAGCAGAAGGTCAGTGTCTCAGAGATGGCAAAGACACTCCGGGGTTGTCGGTATTTATTGAGCTCATACATTAGTTGGAGGGAGTGTCAGGTGACTCAGAGGGCGGTGGTCATCCTGTGTGGACGAGGATGTTCTGGTAATGAAAATCTTAGGCCAGGGAAGATCTTATGCTCTTGGGTGCCTTTAGGAGAGCATTGTTATAGTAGGTGGGATGAGATGGCAGCCTAATAAAGAAATTGTCTTTCCCCAGGTGAAAACTTTCTTTTTTTATCATTACCATTCAGTTTTCAAAACCAGGATGTCTCAGCTGATGTACTCTTGCCCTTGAATGTTGCAGTATCATAGAACCACTGAGGTCTCAACTTGTAACTGGAGACAAAATAGTTTTGTCTTCTGCATTGGCCCTTAGAAAGCTATAGTAATATTTTAATTACAAAATGATGTTTCCCACAAAGTTTATGTAGAATGGCTCTTGACAGTTAATCCTTGTAAGGTCTCAGTGATGGTCCCATCTGGGGCCATGTTGTTAGGGAGGAATGTGCAGTGTGGGACTCCTGTCATCACATAAACACCACCACTTTTAGCCAACATCATGTCTAACATGAGTCTGTTCTCCCAGTCAATCTGGTGGGTCCTAACTGTTCAGCTATTACTTTGATGGCACCCCTAGGGTAGTTGATAAACCTCTGTTGATTATAATAGATATAATTTATCTAGTCTATACTTCTGTTAAAGGCGGACTACCAAAACAGAAAGGAAGGACTTGGATTCTGCAGCTATTTAGCTTTCAAGCCTTGAAATTGTTTGGAACACTCCTCAGGACATTAAGAGTCACTACAAAGGGTGACTGTGTGTGTGTGTGTGTGTGTGTGTGTGTGTGTGTGTGTGTGTGTGTGTGTATGAAATGACACACTGGGCATCAGATCTCTTCTTGGGGGTCTCCACAGAATTGTCTTGGGGTCTGAATGCTAGAGGGAAAGGAATGGTCAACTGTACCAAAAAGCAAGTATCATTTGATTTGTCCAGGAGAGTGCCCAGTAAAGGTCCACTGCAGTACCACCAAACATCTATGCAGGGCACCCAGAATTGTGACCTGTTTGGTTGATGTCAAGGGACCAACTTTTATTGTGCCCTGTCATTTTGTCCAAGAATGTTGCTTCTGTCTACTGTTGCTCTAGGCACGAGGGGAAGTTGGGGCTGATTCCTTGGGGGCTGACTCATAAGACCCTTGACTTTGGGAAACAATAAGGACAATGTCCAACAGAACTCATCGCCCCAAGTCATGCTGTCCTGGAAGAGGGCCAGCATGTATTTGAGGCCTTGTAAATTGAAGATCATCCCACTTGAACCTCTAATCTCCCTGTGGCACAACCATAATGATTGCTTTTGTTAAGGGCACACACAGAATATTTATCTACTTCACTCAGGCATTAGCTTCTCCATAGCCAATCTCTATTTATACTTTCTTAAATTGGTGACCTCATTTATCTTAAGTAGAGCTGGGATATGGGCAAGAACATATGGGGGTCTAGTGAGACTAGGGGCCACAACGGAACTCAGGTCAACTGGTATGGGTTGTAGAAGAATTTGGACAAGAGATAAGATAAAGTAAACTAGTGGATCCTGTCTTGTCATTGGTAATCCATAATCTCTCTATACTTGCTTGCTTCTTTAGGGTTGCCAATCACTAAAAATAAGGGGTTTCACTGGAAATGGCCATTATTTGGAGGGGACATCCCCCTCATCAGGTGCACCTTGGGATGAAATCTTTTTTAAAAATAGTTTCAGGGGAACATACCTGACTAGCATACCTGACATGCATATCCATGGAATTCGGTAGCCTATCACACGTCTCTACGACATGCAAAGGCCAGCATAGGAGGGAGCATTCTGCTTAAGGAGGCATATGTACTTTCTCATTGTACCTTATTGTGTTTGGGCAGCCATATGTCTGCATGGGATGACTTGATACTCATAGAAGTTTAAAGCTACAGGGTTGGTTCCCGGTTGACATTGTTGGTAAAATAGCACAAGATAGGGAAGGCTAAAGAGAGGGGAAGGAGGAAAACACCAATTAGACATACTTTAGCATTGATTAACAAAGTGTTTCCATAGCAGGGCAGATCATCCATTGTCCTGTAGTGGTGCTGGTGTTTCCTTGACCCGAGTATGACAAGATCATCTTGGACTGGCTGTCTGAATAATAGTCATGGTTATCAAGAACACAAGGAAAGGTCTCTCCCGGTTTGCTAAGTTTGTATTTGCTCTACAACTTAGTCTGTAGTCACCAGGTTAAGTGCAAATGAACTTAAAAATCAAGGGGTGAGATCTGGGCCCAAAGTCCCTTTGATTGAGAGGATGAAAGATGAAAGATAAACCAAGCACATAATCTCTTCCCTGGGCAAAATAAACTTTAAAGAACATATGACCAAAGCATGAGCACTAGAATGGAAAGAGGACTAGTGAAGAACTCCTATCATGAGGGACTGGATAGGTACAGCCAGAAACTGTCAGCGGGAGTCAGTGATTAGAACCTCCTTTTTGATGTTTTATCAACATTATCATTACTTTAATATGTCTTTGGCTATTTTGGGGGGGGGGCTGGGTTTCTAAGACCAAGTTAAAGTGAGACCGATATTAATTAAAATTAACTTTTCAGCCAAATATCAAGGTCATTTAAAATTTTTTAGGAGTTATTTGTGAGACTATAGAGAGACCCTTAGCTTTTCCGTCAGTGTTAGCTGCCAGGATGGGTCATGGTCTTACTTGTCCATGTAGCTCCCTGTAGAGGGGACATTTTTTTCCTTGGTGGCGCTCCTTTTTGACACACTAGTTGAGTCCTACCTTCTAGGGTCCAACAATATCCTTGTTCAAGAGACAGAGTAACTCACCGAAGTTGTAGGATCCCATAGAAAGGGTCCCTGATGTCCCAAGTCCTTCCAAAACTATTGGTTGTCCTTTTAGACCAGTTACCATTTTAGCTTTGGTCTCCAAAACTCAGTTGTTAAACACCCACGAGTTTAGTTATCTTTTCTAGACATCAAGTACCTTGAAAGAAATAGTATGACCAGGAAACTGTTATTTTGACCAATCACGGTTGTCTTAGAAGTTGAATAGCTGCAGGGTATTAACACATAGCAATTACAAAGTTTTATAGAGAAAACCTGAGATCCAGGACAACATAACACATTATCATACAATCATGGCATTATTATATTAGAATCATTAGATTTTGTTATTGCTTCTGAAGTAAATTAAATTTTTTATCTTAGTATAAAATAACTTGCTAGTCAGTTATCTTTATCTAGTTACAAGATCTTAAATGACATACAAAAACTTTTACTTGATCTGTTATCTTTTAACTGCTTTTGTTACCATCATTATATTTAAGTAGAATATATTTTATAGATTGTTGATGTTTAATCTCTAATCATTGTAGTGAAATTGTCTGGATTGTATAATGTGTAGGCACATCAAAATAACACAACACAATTATATAATAATTACATAACTATAAACCTGAAAAACTCACCAACTGTAGTTTGAAGGTTATCAGTAAGACAAGATGTCTTTTTCCAGTCTTGTATCTTAAACAACTTCTACAGTTGGAAAAACACAAAGGTATTTCATATACCATGAAGTTAACAATAATTAGCATCATAGCTGTATAGAAATCTTTATATGTATGTACTTAGTTCTTATTCTTAAGGCAAAATTCAGATTTTTAAAAACACAAATTAAAAAATATCTTTGAAAATTTAGAAATTTAGGAAACAGTATGACCACCCATAGACCCAATATACATGTACCCCATTTATACAATAACAAAATGCTTATTTAACCAAAGTCAGTAGACGTAGTCAAGCTTTAAATGGCAAGACAAAATTTAAAGAGATATAGAAATATACACAGTTTAAATCATATATAGGCCCAGGGATTTAGCTCAGTGGTTCCAGTGCCTGTCTTGCAAGCATAAGGCCTCAAGTTTGATTCTCAATACAAAAAAAAAAAAAATCATACATCACATTTTTCAATTCTAAGGCTTTTAGTTAAAAGTCCCATGTGAGTTACTAGAAACAGTCAGGAAGCTTTTAAGTTTTGTCTTTTATTTTCTAATTTATCTTTGGGAAGGAAACCAACTTTTAATTTAACTACAGATCACATTTCAAGGAAAGCAGAGGCTTCATGCCTTCCTTCCCTCTCCCACATGGTGCGAGGCCCCAGCTGTGTTCCCAGGGCTGAAACTGAGCAGCTATTTTCTGTAGTTTACTGAGCTCAGGAAAGGCCATCTAGGATGGGGTAGAACCCAAGATGGAGTCACTGCTGTTTGATAGAAAAGACAGAACTCACTGTTTCCCAGATTTGCAAGAATCATTATGGACATGACAATTTAAGTTCAGGAGAGATCACATCCGACAAGGTGTCCCCTAGGTCAGGGTGGTTGATGTATGTGGGGACCAGAAGGGAGTGTATACAGTACGAGATATGGGAGGCCAAGAGCTGCTGACAGGCCCAGGAGCTGAGGAGGCACGGAGGACAAGAGGCTCCATCCTTAGCACGGGCTGACTCAGGATTCCAGTCCCATGGGCCGGTTGCTTGCTGTCCCTGAGACCCTGGGCAAAGGTTCTCATGATAGCTGCCCAGGACATGGCTCAGAGTCCTGATTTAGTCTTCAGACAGTGAAGCACTCCACTCACCATGAGTTCATCCGTAGAAGAGCTCCATCTTCCCATTCACACTCAGTGATTGGCTCAGGGACAGGCACATGCTCATCTCCAGCCAATAAGATGCAGCCTCAGAACTGTGGCCAAATGTGTCTGGAGTCCATCTCTTTCTAGGACTGAGGGAGCTGAGCCCACCTGAGTATGGAGCAGAGGGAGAAGCCTTAGCAAGGCCCTGGCCATCAAAGGCCAGGTAGGCCATTGCCCCAGGGTCCATGGTCACTGTCACTGCCCTGTGTATTCTGTACAACTCTTTGTCTATTCAGTCTTTGTGCTCCTCAGAGAGCAGTGGGTATGGCCTTGCTGTCTGCTTCCTGAAGTGGAATAGAAGACCTGGCAACTGTGGGAGAAGAGGCAGAGCAGGAGCTAGAAACACAGTCCCACAGTTCTGGAAACAGTCCGGAGAGTGGGACATCTTTTGGCTGTGGTAAAAGGTCTCTTCCCGTTATCTGTTGCTGAGCAGCAAACCAGCCCAGTATCAGTCATTTCCCTGTTGATGAGGCACAGAACAACACCCAGAACTTAAGGGAGGAAGTTTATTGGGCTCATGGTTCACGGGGCTCAGTCCATGGTAGGCAGCTCCAAAGCAGGAACATCATGGAAGAAGGATGTGGAGGAGCAGAGCTGCTCAGTCATGGTGGCTGTGAAGCAGAGCAGAGGACAGAGCATGGGGTCGGCAGTGGGGTCACAACCCAGCCCCATAGCTACAATCTTTAAAAGTGTGTGAAAACCAACACAATAGCAAGACACCGCCGTTCGGGCCCTCCTGGATGCTCTCTCTCACCCACCCTAGCCAGCAGCCTCGGTCTTCACAACCATCAGGATCCAACCCTGTCCCAGGGTTCACCCTGCCCACCCTGCACCCTGGCCTTCCTTCTTCCCATATGGGCTCTCCAGGACCATAGCGACGTCACAACTTAGTGAGACTGTGTCATTACAAAGGCCTGGGCCTCAGTCACTAGTCCCATCAAGAAAAAAAAGGAAAGAAACTCCCGTCCAGGGCCTTCCAGTCAAAGCCCTGTCTCTAGTCCCTTCCCTTCCGCAGCTCTCGGATCCAGATTTCAGGCCCAGAATCTCAGTCAACTCTGTGGCTCTGCTGTCCTCTGCTGGTGAAAATTAGAATTGCACTAATTTTGTAGCCCTGGAATCCACTCTACCTGCAGTTAGTTGCCACACCAAGAAGTCCTGGTCTGCTTGGGTTTGGTTTTAAATCAGAGTTTAGTCAGTCTGAGACAGTTTAGCCCCGCCTGGCCCTGAACCCATGGTGATCTTCCTGTCTCAGCCTTCTGGGTGCTGGAATCACAGACATATACCTCCACACTCCAAATGTCATGGGTTTTATTTGCTAGGCATGGCTCTCCATCCCACCCCTGGGGTCACTTTCATGCTTAGTGGAGTTTTCACCTTGTTGGTTATTTGGATCTGAATGAGATTCAAGCTCTCATTCACCAGTGTGCCTGCCATCCACCGAGTGTATATTCTGGCCTGTGGGGAGCCTCAGAAGGGACCCCAGCTTTTCCCACTGACCACAAATAACCAGAGGAGAAGGCACTGCCTGTGTCTCATAGTTTTGCCCTTATTCAAAGGCTGTGTGTCACAGATAAAGCAAACCCATCCGGGGACAGGTGGAGCAGCTCTGGCTTGCCAGAGCTGACTCCCCATTTTACAGATAGGGAAGCTGAGGTCCGAGGGGGTGTGCGGGACACCCAGTCAGGACCAAAAGGAATCTCATGCTCCCTGAGAGTTGCTAGCCACCCTCCAGACTTCGGGGGAACCAACCCAGCCCCATGGCTGAGGACCTTGGCCTCTGGGTGGGGGTAGACATAATATAGGGTCCTTGGTCACAGTAGCCTCAGCTGTTCTGTAACCCAGGTGGTCCCAGATTGTGTCAGCCCAGTCAATCATCCCTCACAGACATCACCCCACCCTACCCTTGGGGCTGGGACACAGCCCAGGGACAGTCTGGGTAGTCTGTACTCAGAGCCTGCTGTTCCACTCAGGCTGAGGGGGGTGTGCCCAGGCCCCTTGTCCCTGAGGAAGCAGTTAGTGAGGGGCTGAGGGGAGCCCCAGGTGGGGTCTGAGGGCAGGTGTCAGGAAGCTTCATCAGGGCTGCCAGGAGGCTGAGGCAGGAGTGGCGAGAAGGACCCTGACCAAATTCCTGTGAGCACACGTGCAGCCCTGTGCTGAGGAACGCTGAGCCAGGGAAGGGCCCACGCGGTAACACACGAGTATCCCCACACGAGTATCCCCACAGGTGGCTCGGGGACACCGAGTATCCCCACACGTGTATCAACACTGAGTGTTGGGGATACTTGGTGTCCCCGAGCCACCCATAAACACCCCACCTGCCACTTGCACGAGCACAAGGCCACAGCAACATGTGTGTGGGGGTTGGGTGGGCCAGATGCAGTGCCATCCAACTCTAGCTGGACCAGGGGCCATTGTGTACTCACTGATGGAGGTCACGTCATGGTGGTCTGGTGGGCAGAGGGCCCTGTGGGCAAAAGGGCACAGGAGATGTCCTTGTGGGGCCACGGAAGAGCAGATATGTGGGCAAATCAGCACACACACTTTGTGTTTGGATACTGTGTGGAGGATGAAAAATCAGGGTGTTCACCCTTAGATACCTCATTATGGGAAAGGGTACACTAGCACTGACCCTTCCCTCACTGTCATCCCCTGTTCTGGCTACTTTTTGTGTTTTGTTGTTGATTCTTCTTCTTCTTCTTCTTCTTCTTCTTCTTCTTCTTCTTCTTCTTCTTCTTCTTTCTTCTTCTTCTTCTTCCTCTTTCGCTTCCTCTTCCTCTTCTTCTTTTTTTTGAGACAGGGTCTTACTTTTGTAGTTCCAGTTGGCCCTGAGCTCAGCCTTGAACTCACAGCAACCCTCCTGCCTCTGCCTCCCGAGTGCTGGGATTACAGGTGTGAGCCACCATGCCTGGCACTGTGGTATGTGGTTCTGATTGCTGGTGGGCATGAGTCTCTATGCCCGATACTGCTGTATGTGGTTACCGGGGATCAAACCTGGGCCATTGCACTTACAAGGCAGGTGCCAGAATCACTGAGCTAAATCCCTGGCCCTTGTTTCTGTTTCTTGAGGCAGGGCCTTGCTATGTAGTTCAGGTTGGCCTTGAGCTCACTGTGTAGTCCAGGGAAGGTGGTCTTCCTGCCTCCACCTCATTAGGGGCATGCCCTCCAGCAGAGGCCTCTTTCCTCCCCGCAGCCACCTGCTCTTGTCCACGCTAGTGGTCTCGTGAGCACCAGATCCATACCCATCCAGCAGGTGGTGCTGCAGGGCCACACTGGCTGGCGCCCAGCTGGGTGACCCTGGGTGCACATGGGCCTGTGCTTCCTGAGCCAGGGAAGTAGATCCTGGGGTCTTAGGGTAAATGACAGTCGATGCCATGCCAGTCCTTGGAGGGACTCCATCAGGGTGCTGGTCACAACCACACGAGGGCCTCCTGGTGGCTGAGGCCTTGACCTAATTGCCTGGATAGGTGCCGTCTCCAGACCCACCCAAGGCAGTCAGGATGTTAGACCTGGCCACAGGACAACAGCCGTAAGGCCACAACAATGGCCATGACATCAGAGCACACAAGGGCTGTCGCGGAACTTGGAATACTCCTGCCTTAGCCTCCCGGAGTGCTGAGACTACAAGTATGAGCCACCGTGCCCAGCTTCCTTTCTCTTCTTCCCCAGCAGCTCTGTGCCAGGCCTGGGTGGGGATCTGAGATCCTGTCAGTGAACCCACTGACGCACTCATGTCCACTTCTTCACTCACACCCTGCACCAAAACATTCACTTCCACACACACACAAGTCTAGAAGCCACCTTCACAGGCTATGAGGGGTGTGAAGAAAGCTTTTAGATTGGAAATGAGGGTCTGCCCACTGGTGGGTGTTGGCCTAGGACCTGTGAGGCCCTGAGTTTCTTTCCAGCACTGCAGGAAGAGAAAAAGAGGAGAGGAAACAGATAAGAACCTAAAGGAAACAGAAGTCAAGACCCCTTTCGAGGCATCTGGTGTGGTAGTGAGGGTTCTCGGGGTACCTGTGAGGAGAAAGGGGTTTTGCACGTGGACTGGCCACGTGATGTCGGAGATTGGAGGCCCTTCCGGTCCATGACTGCCCAGAGCAGCACAAAAAGAGCCGCGAGTTTTGCTGAGGGTGGGGTGGTTGATCCTGCATTGCTCAGGGAGGTCTTCTCATTCTCCTCAGTCCCTACCTGAACAGGCGAGGCCCCCGGTGTTATGAAGGCCATGTGCTTCACCAGACTCTGCGGGTGGCAATGCGAATCCCACGGGAAAGATCCTGAGTCACGTCTGATCCGGATGTGGGCACCTCAAGGCCCAGCCGATTTCACACTGAAAATGAGGCGTCACCTTGGGCGTGACCAGAGCGGCCACGAGGGGGCGCGGTATACCTGAGGCGGGTGCTGGGAGGCAGAACACTCAGGGCACAACCGCCGCCTGCTCCCTGTGTCTTGGGAGAGAGGCCCGGACACAGGATTACAAGCTGTCCTCGATGCCAAGCTGTTTCCTTGCTGCTCCCACATCACCCTCTGCCGTGCTGTCCCCTGCGTTGGAGGAAGAGCCCTTGGGGGAGGAGAGCCCTGTCCATGTCAGCAGCGGGTGAGAGGCAGAGCCTGCGTCGCACAGAGGGGCGCTGCCAGGCTGTCCCAGGCAAGGTGGGCCTTTCCGGCTGGGCAAAGGCCAGGGCTGTGTGCCTGTCCTGCACATCCTTTGTGCCAGTCACACGCTGTGCTCCAGCCCAGGGACACGGATATTGGAGCTGTGTCCTTCCAGAGCAGACAGGATGCATCTTTGCATTTGTGCCTGTCCTGGAAACCAAGGGCTCCTGGGGTCTGGGGAAGAAAATGGTGCCCCTTGCTAGAGAGGGTGTGGGCTTCAGATGGAGGATGTGGGGACCCCACAGCCAGTGGGCTGATGATAGTGGTGCCTGTGGTGTCCTTGGGCCTTTCCATCCCAGGGGAGCACAGGTGGCACAGGTGGAGAGCTAAAGCAGGACCTCAGGGCCTTGGGCCAGAGGAGGTGACAGGAGGTGACATGTGGGAACTCCATGGTGGAAGGGAGTCCTAGTGCCTGAGGCCTCAAGGGTCTTTGGAGTGCAATGCTCCTGTCTGGAAGGCCAGTCCGTCCCCCCTGGACCTTGCTGCCTGTGGAAGGGAAGGGACCAGAGGATCGCGCATGCCAGGGGTTGGCACATGGGAGTCTGAGTTTGTGTATGGCAAACAGCAGCTTCAGGAGAGCACAGGAGTGGAACTCCTGATGGCTAAGCAGATGGCAGGGGCAGCTCCGCAGCAAGGCCCTGTGTCCCTCCCAGCACGACTGTGCCATCCAGGAGGGTTCTGCCACATTTGAACTTTGTGTGTTCTGCTTTCTCAACCCCTTTCTCTCCCCTTAGTTTCACCTTCTCCACGCTGTAGGTTGGGAGGCACAACGCACGGCCTCCCCACCTTGGCTTCTTCCCCAGCCGTGTGCACTCAGGGCCCCTCTGTGTCTTCTCAGATCTTACAGCTCAACTCCTGTTGTTCTGCTGTCAAAGTATCACACTGACTTATCCATCCACCTCCTTGGGTCCTTTGGTGGCTTCCAAATCTTGGCAAGTGTGAAGGAGGCTGCTGTAAACGCCAGTGCTGGTTGTTCTCAGATGCAGGTTTCAGCTGCTTTGGGGAAATCCTCAGGAGTACCAGAGATAGGTTATGTGGCTAGAGTGGGCCTGGTTTTTTAAGAATCTGCCAGCTCAAATCTTGGAAACAACCCAAATGCCCATCCACTGGAGACAGGATAAAGATATGGGTTCTTTTTTTTTGAGAGACAGGGTCTCACTTTTGTAGTTGAGGCTGGCCTTGAGCTCACTATGTAGCCCAGGTGAGCCTTGAGCTCATAGCAACTCTCCTGCCTCTGTCTCCTGAGTGCTGGGATTATAGGGGTGAGCCTATAATACTGTGGTATGTAGTACGATTGCTGGTGGGCGTGAGTCACCATGCCTGGTATTGTTGTACATGGTTACCGGGACCAAACCCAGGTCCTTGTGTTTGCAAGGCAGGCGCTGGAACCACTAGGCTAAATCCCTGGCCCAAGATGTAGGTTTGTAAAAAAATAAAATGGAGTATTATTCTGTCATAAAGAATGATAAGTTTGAGTCATTTATACTCAAATGGACATACCTTGAGAACCCACTAAGTGAAATAAAGAGGTCACAGATGTATAAATACCATGTCTTTTCTCTAGTATGAGAAACTAAAGATATAAATGAGTTCTAGAGTATAAGATAGAGACTATGAAATAGAAAATATTCAAATAGTAAAGTGGGGTAGGGGTACATAACGGGGGAAAATGTGATGG
Organism: Petromus typicus; assembly: GCA_004026965.1. NCBI lineage: Eukaryota > Metazoa > Chordata > Mammalia > Rodentia > Petromuridae > Petromus > Petromus typicus. The sequence goes on from PVIR01004979.1 coordinate 48,417, forward strand.
TTAAAAAAAGGAAATGAAGCTTATGTATATATGGGGCAGGGGATATAGGGTGGGCAGGGGAATGGTAAAAATGAGAATTAAGATGTGTCATATATTGGTACAATTTTTTTTTTTTTTTTTTTGAGACAGGGTCTCGCTTTGCAGTTCAGGCTGGCCCTGAGCTCAGCCCCAAACTCACATCACAGCAATCCTCCTGCTTCTGCTTCCCCAGTGCTGGGATTACAGGCATGAGCCACCATGCCTGGCACTGTGGTATGTGGTACTGATTGCTGATGGGCATGAGTCTCCACGCCCATTATTGTTATGTGGTTACCGGAGATTGAACCCGGGCCCTTGCTCTTGCAAGACAGGCGCCGGAACCATTGAGCTAAATCCCCAGCCCAACAAATTTTTAATGTCAATTCTGATCATGATGTACATATAAAATGTACCAATACAATTAATTAATTTTTAAAAACGAATCTGCCAGCTCAGGTGGCCAGGCCAAACCACATTTCAGCATTCTCATCGCCATTGTGGGTGTGGCCAGTGTTTTGAGTTTGGTCATTCTAATGTGTACAGAGTAGGATTTTGTTTTAATTCACCTTTCTCTTTTAATTTGAATTGGTGTTGAGCATCTTTTATGTTTATCTTCCACCTGTATCTTTGTGTGTGTGTGTGTGTGTGTGTGTGTGTGTGTGTGACATCTCTTCAGGTCACTGGTTTTTGTTTGTTTTTCCTTTTTAATTTTTGAGACAAGATCTCACTAAGTCAGTAAGTCATTCGGGGTGGGCTCAAACTTGTAATCTTCTTGCCTCAGCCTTCTAGAAAGCTGAGATCTCAGGTGTGTACCACCACACTCAGTTTATGTTAAGTCTTGAAGCTGGACAATGTTACTCTTTCAACTTTGTTCTCCTTCAGTGGATTACCTACTCTAGGTCTTTTGTTTCTCCACATGAAGTTTAAAATCAGCTTACTGAAAACCCACAATAAATATCACACTGAGATACTGATTGTTTTAGAGTCACTTTCCTCATTGCTGGGACACACTATCTGACACCCACAGTGTTCAGGAGTAGAGGTGTCACTGAGCTCATGGCTTCAGGGAGCTCAGTCCATGGTCACCTGGCTCCAAGGCAGGAGGGTCATGGTAGGAGAAGGACAGTGCCAGAGAGGAAGGGTGAGGGTCCATATGGAGTCCCCAAGGCCGTGCCTCCACGACCCAGATGAACACATCCCAAAGTGTCCTTTACTGATCCCCTAGGCATCTCTCAAGCCAATCACGTTGACACACTTACGTTTAACCACCACCATTAGGTTTCCCTGAACCTGTTGATCAAGTTGGACTGAGGCACTTTTGAAAGGCTTATCTATCTTTACAGTTTGAGCTTCACAACGACACTCTTGGATTGGTACTGTTATTATCACTACTTCTCAGATGAGGAAAAATTAAGTTCGACTAATTCCCACGGGTGGTGTGGAGGAAGGACTCTGTGGAATTGGACACAGATTTCATATCACTTTCTGCTATGGGCCTGAAAAGCCAGCAATGACATCTTGGTAGCCAAGTCTTGGTCGCTGAACCCTGTCGACCACAGAACTGACCTGAGCTCTTCTGAGAAGTGGTTGGTGCTGGGACTTGGTCAGAGAAGTTGCAAAACAAGTCTGGAGCACTGTACATGTGTCATCAAGTTAAGAAAAGGCTGAAAGAAATGATAGACATACGACAGAAGGACACAGGATTGGATCTGGCAGTGGTGTTTTGGATACAACATGAAAAGACAGGTAACCAAAATAAAATAGCCAAACTGAATTTCACCAAAATTGCCATCCTGTGTGTGAAAGAAAGGACACTGTCCACAAAGCGGAAAGGTGACCTGAGGGACAGGAGGAGATGGTCACAAATCCCATTTCTGATAAATGACTAAGGACTAGAATACAGAAAAGAAAAACACTGACAAAAATAATAACAAGAACCAAGTAACTCAGGAAAAAAATGGACCATGATCTGTACAGACATGTGCACAAGGGAAATGTACAAAGGTGGTGAGCACAGGAACCACTGCTGGCCACATGGGTCACAAAGATACAGATCCAAATCCAGTGGAAGCCCACAGCAACTGATGTGGAGGGCTGTTCCTAGGAAAGGACAAGGAGAAGACAAGCAATGGCCAGGTGTGGGGACTCAGCTCCCTGTCACAGAGTTGCCCTAGGATCCAGCAAGTCTCTTTCCTGGGATTTATCACAAAGTGAAATCAACGTCCCTGAGACACTCACTCATGTTCATAGCGGCCTTCTTCAAGGACCCAGCCTAGGAAGGAGGGCAGAGTCACTATCTGTGGGGACGCAGCTTCAGGTTGGCAGACGGAAAAGTTGTGCCGGGCAGTGATGGTTGCACAGCGTATTGATGGTCAGGAATGTACTAGGCATGCTGGGTTATGCTCAGCCTGGTCAGGTTTATATTTTATTTATTTTACCATAATGAACAATAGTTACTGGTTATAATACATTAAATAAAATCAGAATTGAGTTCACACTGACATAGGGTTCTTCTCACATTAGTGTGTCGACTGACGAGTGTGGAAGCTGCAGCAAGCTGGGAAGTGACCGTTGTACAACGATCATGTCAAGACTGGGTTGCCTACACATGTCATCGGTTGATGGCAAATCAAGTAGAGAACCCTGCATGAGAGACAGGACATCTGTGTGGCCTCACAGTGTCCCCATACTCTATCGATGTGAGGCAGAAACAGGAATCAGTAATGAAGAAACAGCAGTGACTGTAAAGGAAACCACAGCACTAATATGTGTCTTGTTGAGAGGCCCAGACAGATGGATAACAAGACTCCTTGACAAACACACATGAAGATACTTTCTATACTCTGGTGGTGGATGCCTGCAATCTCAGCACTTGGGAGGCTGAGGCAGGAAGATAGGCATGAGTTCAAGGCCAGCCTCAACTACATGGTAAGACCCAGTTTCAAAAGCCAAAATTAATTAAAAATATTTTCTGTAAAACAAACTGCCCATCTCATTCACTAATGGTGTTGCCATGCATGACAAGAAATCCCCAGGAGCTTTTCCTGACCACAGGAGTTCAGTTTATTTATTTATTTGTTTATCTGGCACTACCAGGGATTGAACTGGGGCCCTTATACTTCCAAAGTAGGCGCAAAGGAGTTTAAAGGAATATGACACCACAACGTGACACTGACATTGGGCTGGAACTAGTAATGGGGGAAGGTGTAGGAGAGGATACAGAGACAACTGGTGACACTGGAACAGAGACCGTCTGTGATCCATGCCAGCTCGCCATGCTATAACAGTATTGAGGTTACAGCAGATAAAACCCTCTCACAGGAGACAGACAGCAGGGGCTGCAGACTCAGCTCAGAAAGAGCAAGAGATTTGGCAACAGGTTAAAAACTGCTCAGTCTGAGTTAAACCTATACAAGTGTCCTCTGGGTTGTGCGTCTGTACCTGTGTGTGTGTGTGTGTGTTTGTGTGTGTGCACGCGCATGCATATATGCAGTGCTAGATTAAACCCAGGCTCTTGCACATGCTAGGTAAGGCTTCCATCACCGAGCTATCTTCCCAGTCCTTCCACGTTTCCCCTAGATTTTTCTTGCAAATACTGTATAAATTTGAAAGTATTTTCAAAATAAAAAATTCAGTAATAAACTCTGAGCTCCAGAGCTGTGAGTTAGATCCAGGCCACCTGGCCCCTGGCATCTCTGTGTTGTTTTCTAATCAGGGAGCTACTGTTTACAGCCAGGGCTGTGCTGCCCAGTGCGGGAGGGGTTTGCCTGGGCGCAGCTGAGCTGGTTGCGGCCTCGGACTGAGCTCCGGGCTCCCTCTGGGGGTCTCCCAGCGCTCTCGTGGGCTGGTCCTGAGACAGTAGAGCAACCTTCCTCAGGGACCTCCTCCTGCTTCTCCCAGTGGTAGACAGAGGACCCCGTGTTCTTAGAGCCTCGGAGTACCTGCTGAGCTGCCAGTCTCTGAGTAGGGATCCTGTAGCCAGCGTCCCTGGGCTGTGGACCAGGAGGTGACATCTAATCAGGGTGGCAACAAGCCAGGCTCCTGATTGTGACACCTGTTCCACTATCACCCTGCCGGACAGCCCTGTTCTTTTGGGAGCCAATTCCTTCCTACTTTCTAACACGTGGCTCTGGTGGCCTTTCAGTCACATGGCCCACCTTCTTGGCCGCAACTGATTGGTCTGGGGTGACTTGACATGGCCAATCAAAGCCTCTTCTCCCAGAACCACAGGCCTGCACCTAAGCCAGCCACATGGCCACCAGTGCAGAAAGTGGCTGCACACGCCACCAGGAAGCAGGAGGCATCTTTGGGCCATCTCTGAGACCTGCCCCACACTGTCCCCAGAACACCAGCTCCTCCCAGACCCACCATGTGTATATCCCACGAACCTGTCTGCCTTGCATTTCTAGTGCTTCAGAGCAAAGCAGCCCCACCTCCTGAGGCTGGGCAGGGCTGTCACGGCTGTCCCCCGCTTGGCACAGAGGCTCTGTCCCTGGCTCTGATGCATCTGTGGTTTCCGCGTATGGACAGAAGGGATGACCTCGCTCTGTGTCCCTGAAGTCCGCGGTAGAAGGCCTGGGAGGAGGGACTTTCTATGCCCACACAGAAAAAAAGTCACCACCCTCTGCGAAGGGTTTTCTGTGAGGCCTAAATGACAGCCCCTGGGGCACGGTATGGCTCAGAGGCACAGTGTCAGCCTGGCACACGTGAGGCCCAAGTTCTACCCTCAGCCCTGCATGGAAAGAGACAGAGAAAAATAGATTTGTGCATTTCACGTAGTTTCTTATATTGTTTTCATTTTAATTTTCAATTTTAAATGAGTCCTCATTTATAGAATGTGATAACATTCTCCACGGGGAGCTGGTCCATCCATGTGACACTCGTCACTCTTTTTAGACCATCCTCCTCGGTCTCCTTCCCATTCAAAGAGACCTCTCTGTCTGTTTCTTATTGTTTGATTTCTATTTTGCTCTTCCATCGTTTTGTCTTTTGGTGCTGGCAATGGCAAGCCCCACCCCTGAGCTGTGGCTCATCCCTAACTGCACAAATCTTAGGCACACGTTTCACAGCAGCTGGCTGTGGTAGTACATGTCCATAATCCAAGTTCTCCGGGAGGCTGAGGCAGAAGGATCGCAAATTCAAGCCCAAGCTCAGCGATTGAGCAACTTGGCAGCACCCTATCCCAAAAGAATAAAACAGGACTATAAATGGCTGGGTGTGGTGGCTCAGCACTCAGGATGCAGAGGCAGGAGGGTTGCTATGAGTTCAAGGCTGAGCTCAGGGCCAGGCTGAATTATAAAAAAGCAAGACCCCGTCTCAAACAACAACAGCAACAACAAAAACAAAAATTAAAAAAACACTTTTAAAAGGTGGTGGCTGCAGATGTAGTCCAGTATGAAGGCCTTGGGTTCAATCCCTTGTATAACAGAAAAAAAGAACTTCACATCACAATCACATGGCCTGGGCTCTTTGTGTCTGGTTTCTCTCGTTCAACAAAATATTGAGGAAACCAAATATATTCTTTCTGGTACTACAGATGGAATCAGGGGCATCTTACTACCAAGCTATATCCCCAACCCTTAGTTTTGCAGGCAGTGTCTCACTAAGTTCCTCAGGTAGGACTCAGCCTTCTGCAGTTCTGGGACTATAGGCACGTGCCACCTGTCTGGCTGGGGACACTCAGGCTTTGCTCTCAGCCTGGACAATTGCTCCTCATCACCTTCCTGTAGTAGCAGTTAGTGTTGGCTGGTGCCTGGCCTGCACCATGCCGTCTCGTGAGGGCAGACAAAGAAAGGGAGGCAGTGGGTGGGGTGGTGGCCTGCTCATGCCATGGGTCTGGAGTGGCATCAGAGTCAAAGGCCGTCCCCCCCACACCTAGGCCACTTCACACCTCGGGGGGAAGAGATGGCAGGTGTGTTCTGAGGGTCAAGAGAGGCTAAAGAAGGAGGCTTAGGTTATTTGAGGCTCAAATGAGACAGAAGTCAAAATGTGCTAAACAGAGAAAGGAGGCATACAAATCAATGTAAGACAGGGCGCTGCTTCTAATGTAGGTAGGACCACCACCTGCTCATTTCTTTAGTTTTTTATTAAATTTTTTTTCTTTGAGACAAGGCCTCACTTAGTAGCCCAGGTAGGTCTCGAACTCATGGTGATCCTGTTGCTTTAGCTTCTTGAGTGCTGAGAATACAGATGTGCACAACCATACCTGGCCATTCATTCATTCATTCATTCAGTGATTATCTCTGGAGCCTCCACAGACACCAGAGGAGGGTTTGGGGATAGCAGGGAGGAGGGCAGATGGGAAGGGGAAGTTGACTGTATGTTTGATTAAGACAGGGGAAGTTTGGGACATTTGGAGAGAGCGTCATGGGAAAAGATGACCTTGCTGTGGGGCCAGGGGAATCTCCCTGAGAAATGCCCTTTAGTTGAGACCTGGAAGGTCACTTCTGTTGGTGGGAAATGTGAACCAGCAAAGGAAAAGGCAGAAGCAAAGGCCTTGAGGTGCATCAGAAAGATGCCCACGAAAATCAGAACTATATAGGCACTGGCATATAGCAACTCACTTCCAGAGAGCTATTTGTGTTACTGTCGTGGAAATATATTCTTTTTGTTAGTTTTTTTGAGTCAGGATCTCATTAGGTAGCCCAGGCTGCCCTTGAATGTGAGATGATCCTCCGGCCTCAGCCTGGAGGGCTAGGCGATAGGCGTGCACCACCACATTCTTTATCACAAACTTTATCACAGTTTCAGAGCTTTTTCATTCCCCAGTGCTGTAGTCACCAGGTGTGACACTCTTTGTTGGTTTCTGCTAACTTTTAATTTTGTGAGCTATCTTCTTAACTGGTTCCCTGTATTAGCAAAGTGAAGGCTGCCCTGAGAGATGGAGAAGGGCTGGAAACGTGACATGTTAATGCTGCAAAAGTTTCACAAAACTTCAGTGGAAGTTCTGCTAAACCACTGGAGGTGAACCTATGGCGTGCAGGCACGTACAGCCTTCTATTTTCAGCACACGGGCCAAGTCGCCCTGGCCAGACTTTCCCAAATGATCAGTGCGCACATAAAGCAAAGATCACATTAATTGTGCCAAAAGGAAACTTCTACTTTTCAATGAAAAGCTGTTTGTATTACTGAAAGCTCTGTTGCTTTGTTTTAAGACAAAATATGTTAACGTAGGAGTTGTTTTATCCAAACTAAAACCTGAGTATTGCAGTGTTGGCACTCTGTAACACTTCAGTGGGTTTTAGGTTGCAATTTGGGCTCTTTTCGCTAAAATGTTCCTCATCATTGTGCTGCTAGATGTTGCAAATAAGGAGGTTCTTAGTTATATCTATGTTGCCATTAGCTCCTGTTCATTTGTCTCCATTACCCACTCTTAATAGTTGCTCAAGTTCAAGCTCATTTAAATTCTTTGCCTTATAAATACCCTCGAGCATAGCACAGTGCTTTCCCAATCATGCCACTGTAAGTTACCCAAGGTCAGGTTAACAGGAAGCTGGTGACTGCCCTCATCTGGAAGTGGACCGAGACTACAAATTTCCCATGTGCCTGCCCCATGACCGCATTGCAATGATGGTCTAGATTAGAAGACACAAAAAAATCTGGGTGTCATGATGCTTGCCTGCAATCCCAGCTAGGGCAGGAGGCTGAGGCAGGAGGATCCCAAGTTTGAGCCCAGCCTGGGCAATTTAGCAAGACTCTGGAGATGGGTATTGTGGTACACACCTATCTATGATCTCAGTACTCAGGAGGCTGAGGAAGGAAGATCAATGTGAGTTCAAAGCCAGCCAAGGCTACACAGTGAATTCAAGTCTACCTTGGACTACACAATGAAACCTTGTCTCAAAAACCAAAACAAAAAAATTCTAGCTGAGGATGAGCCCGAGGCTGTGCGCACGTTTAGCACACATGCTCCCTCAGGTCCATGCCGTCCCCTTTATCTTAAAAAGAACATTGTAAAAAGAGAATTGAGATGGGGCGGCTCGGCTCTCGTGCATTCACGCCCCAGGAGGAATGCATCGTGAAGAACTGCAAACATGGACTAATAAAAAAATAAAAGGAAGAGAAGGACATTTTAGGAGCTGCGGTAATCACAGATGCAGTCCTTATCTTGTGTGGGCGGGGCCCTGGATTGGATCCTCAGGGTTTAAATAAGTAAATGAATAAATAAGACATTGCAGTTTCCAATGTAGGATAAAACAGAAACTGATTTTGAAATTCACTTATGTTTTTTGAAGTACATAACAGACAAGCACTTTACCACCACTTTACCTACCCCTACTTTTTGTTTTTCTTTTTGTACTAGGATGGAATGCAGGGTCTTCCCACTGAGCTATATCCCCACCCTTTTTTTAAAAGTCTGAGATAGGCTGTCACTAAAATGCTCAGGCTGGACTCAGACTTTCAACTTCCCAGAGTGCTGGGATTACGGAAGTGTACTACCACGCTCGACCAAACGAACAAACAAAAAATCACAGGTGGCAGAGGAATTTGTACATGAGATCCCAGTATTTCCTCCCCTAGAGAGATGAATGAATGTCAAAAGTTGTACAACTGGGCCGGGAATTTAGCTCACTGGTTTGGTGCTTGCCTTGCAAGGGCAAAGTCCCAAATTCGATCCCCAGAAACCACATACAACAGTGCCAGGCATGGTGACTCGGCCCACCAGCAATCAGAACCACTACCACTGTGCCAGGCGTGGTGGTTCCCGCCTGTAATCCCAGCACTAGGGCAGCAGAGGCAGGAAGAGTGCTGAGTTCAAGGCCGAGCTCAGGGCCAGCCTGAACTACAGAGCAAGACCCTCTCTCAAAAAAAACCCAAAGTTATACAACTTATTTTAAAATCAATAATCTAGTTTTTACAGCTATCATCCCTTAGTTTTTCTTTAAAGAATTTCTTACTATGTAGTTCTGGCTGGCCTCAGAGTTGGAGTGAGCCCCCAACCTCAACCTCCCAAGTGCTGAGATTATAGGTGTACACCACCATGCTTCGCCTACACGTTGAAGTTTCATTTTCTTGAAATATTCAGGTCAAACCATTCTTTTGACGTGGAGCAGCGTGCCCAGTCAGCAGTAAGTTAGTAATTGAGTTGTGGGTGTTTTTGACGATAGAATTTTGGATTGTATTTTGTTTTATTTTTGGTACTGGGAATTGAACTCATGACCTCACATTTATGAAGCAGGCATTGGAACCCACTGAGCTACATCCCTGTACATGCCAGGCCCCTGGATAGTATTTTAGAACTCCTATATATATATATTTTTTTGGTACTGGGATTGAACTCAACACCTCACACTTTCCAGGCAGGCACTGTGCCACTGAGCTAAATCCCCAGTCAGCCCAGAACTCCTGTTCTTTATTAATCTTTTCATAGAAAGGGCATCACCTGTTGTTTGTAATTGACTTTTTTGCTGGCATGAGAGTGTCTGTCCAATTTTTCCATTACATATTTAAGGGTGGTGTCTCAAATTTATATTCAGTGAGTCATTAATACACTCAAACAGAACTGAATCTTTCCAGCAGTTGCGTCTTTCTTGGAAGATATTTTAAAGGCTGAGTAATTTCAGAGAAGACTTTTTACTTTGAAAGACTATTTTAAAGAGAAATACAAGATTGGGAGCGACTCAGTCACAGGGCTCTAGCCTAGCAGGCGCAAGGCCCTGGGTTCTACCCCAGCACCACCAAGGGACTGAGGAATCTTTTCTCGCAAGGATTTTCTGTCACAGGCTTACACTTTACATAGACTTGCACCACTGTCATGTTTCTGGCTTCTCTGTTTGTGTAGTTCAATTTTTGTAAGGACTCTGCTGCAGTTTTAAAATATTTTGTATCATTTTATAAAAAACACTGTTGAAGAGTTCACAGTTAGAAGTATTTGATACTGCACGGCCTTGTGGTCCGAATTTGAGGCTGGTTCTCCAATCACCATTGATCAGTTCTTTTCAACAGGTTATTCTGCACAATCTAGAACTTTATATGACTGGGATATGGCTGGTTTTCTTCATGGTCTGCAACTATTTTGAGATTAATCAATAAAGCTTATAGAAGCAGTTCATTCTCTCCCCCCCCCATTCCCTCTCCCCTCTCTATGTCTCTCTCTCAGTACTGGGGATTCAACCCAGGTCCTTTCCTCTGAACTGCATGCTCAGCTCTTATTTAGTTTTTCTTTTGAGACAATGTGCCAGGAGTGGCCAAATAGTTTATTTTTGTAAATTGCTAAATATGCTCCATTCCATGGACACTGCAGCTATGCATTCATCAACTTATGAACATTTGTGTTGTTTCTAGCTTTGAATTGTTTCCCAAAAAAACTATTCATACGTTTTCAACAAAATTCAACAAATTTGCAACATACACGTTCATTTTCTCATATAGATGCCCTTTTCTTTTGTTAGGAATTAAAATGGTGGCCGGGCATGGTGGCTCATGCCTGTCATCCCAGCACTTGGGAGGCAGAGGCAGGAGGACTGCTGTGAGTTCCAGGCTCGCCTGGGTTACATAGTGAGCTCAGGGCCAGCCTGAACTACAAAGTGAGACCCTGTCTCAAAAAAAAAAAAGAAAGAAAAAGAAAAAGACAGTGGTGTCCACCCATTTGGGTAGGAGAATTAATTTGCAGGACTGGATTAAAGCCAGAGCCTTCACATTGAGTTACATCCATTTATTTGTTTAGTTTTGCTGAACTGCTAAATCTCCCGGCCTGGGCTTAAACTTGTGAGTCTCCTGCCTGGGTCTCCTAAAGCCCTAGGTTTGAAGGTGTGTGCCCAGCTTGAATGTTTCATTCAAAAAAAACCCAAACTATGATCTAAGATGGAGGCTCCCTTTCACTGTCCTGCTGGAGTGCACAAGAATCTCCAATTTCCCTACGTCCCTGTCTATGTCTGATATGCCCAGTCTTTACTGCTAGCCCTTGCCAACCCTACTGACTGGTATTTCTCTCTGATTTGTCCTGTATTTCTCCCAGGGCTTGAGAAGTTGAGTGGTTTCCCCTTTTTCCTGTTTTGCAGCGCTGGGGTTGGAGCCCAGGGCAATGCTGAGCCTCACTCCAGCTCAACCACTTGTCCTATGCATATTTTCTTTATTAAAATGTCTTTTCTGGGCTCAGAATTTAGCTCAGTGATTACAGCACCTGCCTTGCAAGCACAAGGGCCTGAGTTCCATCCCTGGTAACCATACACAACAATGCTGGGCGTGGAGACGCACATCCATCAGCAATCAGAACCACATACCACAGTGCGGGACATGGTGGCTCACCCCTGTAATCCCACTTGGGAAGCAGAGGTAGGAGGATTGCTGTGAGCTCAAGGCTGAGTTCAGGGCCAGCCTGAACTAAAAAAAAACAAAAACAAAAACAAAAAACCAAGACCCTGTCTCAAAAAGAATAAAAAAATCTTTTCCTTAAAATAAAAAGGAGCAGAGTTTAGCCATCCACAAGTCTGGCCATGATCACTATCATCAGGCATAGCACCAAAACAAAAGCACAGTTCGGGCATTTGAGCACAGTTCAGCGTCTCTTACTTTAGCCCCAGGACTTATGTATCTGCTACCGTTTAATTACTATCATGGGTTTGGACTTCACCCAGAGTAACAAAGCACATGCACTGTGTGTGTGTGGCACACGGCCTCTGCAGCTGAGTCCTGCTGGGACTTGATGAGCTTTTGTAGAATGGGTGATGCTCTTGCTTCTGCATGCTTCCAGTATACCGGATGAGTTTTAAGGCTGGGTATGGCTGAATTACTTTTCAGTTTTGTCTGGATGGGCAAGGCAGCCACTAAAGAACAACGTGACTGGAAGGGAAGGGGCTACAGGGAACGAGTAGAGAAACACAAGGTACTCCCTCCGCCGACACAGAAGGGGTCTCTCTGGCTCTTTTCGAAGACATCTTTAAGAGAAAAAGATTTGGCCTCCATTGTCTGAGAAGACACCCTCACTCTGTGGAGAGTGCTTATAATCATTCCCGGAAGAACACTCTCCTTTCTGGGATCTAAACCAATGCACTATTTGGTGGCCCTCCCGAGGTCAGACACCAGGGACAGAAGTGTACCGGGACTCTGGGCACTACACTGGCATTCCGGGTTCTTTCTATAGTTACCTTTAGGGTCATCGGAGGATTCGGTAATGAGAAGCACCCAGGCCACCAGGTGATCTCAAGTGAGTGACTCTCAAGCAGCTAATTTGTTGAAATTGGAGAGGAGAGTTCCAGTTCTTGACTTCAAACTGACATCTAGGATCTTTGACTGGTTTTAAGACAAAGGGCAAGAGAGGTGTCATAAAAACATTAGCCAGAAGTACGAAAAACAGTGAAATTAATTTTCCTTAAAGACAGTGGGAAAAGGCTGGGTGTGGTGGTGCATGTCTGTAACCCAGCACTCGGAAGGCTGAGGCAGGAGGATCAACATGAGTTTAAGGCTAGCCTGGGCTACAGACACAGTGAGACCCTCTCTTAACAACCCCCCAAAAGGATAATTAGGAAAAGAAAGTCCCCATTTTTAAATTTAATGTTTTAAATTTGAAATCTGTTGGCCAGACAGGGTTTCTGAACTTACGGTTAACTTGCTTTTGTCTATCCTTGGTTGTAGCTGCTGTCATCTTCCTGATGGCAGACTCATGTCCTTTGAGAGCCTCCACTGTGCCCAGGGCCCGGGCCTCCAGGACACCAACCTCAGCTTGTGACAATCACCCTGAATACGTTAAACAGGGACACAATCACAGAGCCCAGCAACTGCTGCTTTTCAGGGGCACAGAAGCTCAGGGTGCATGTATGGAAGGAAACACTTTTGGTCACGAGAAACCAGACTGTAAATCTGCTCCCTGCACGCACAATTTACTCAGATCTTTTCATAAATCTTTTCAGCTTTCAGAAACAACCTGTCCAGGTCCCTCCTCAAGTCGGACAGACCATTGGCAGGTTCCAGAATGTGCTTGTTTCTCTCAGTTCTGGCCAAGCACGTGAACAAACTGTCCAAGGCAGACCTGAGCACCTTCACTCCGACTCCACTTGGCTCCCTGAGGCTCTGAGGGTAGACAGCTTGTCCAGCAGGCCTCGTGTCAGTGGCCCAGTCCTCCCTGAGTGGCTTGTCCACTGTCTCCTCTTCAGCTTCCCAGGTACTGTGCCCAGCAGCGCCTCACCCAGGCTGTGCAATGAACTGGCCAGGCCATCCCTGTCCAACACAGGGCCCTGGCCCTGCAGGTTTCATTCACGTGGCTCTTGGAAACCAGCGATGGCAGGCTCTCAGCCAAGGGGACACCCGACCTCACCCCCTGTAGCCGGTCCAGGTGTCTTGTGTCCAGAAACCCCTGCCCCCTCCAGCCTGAGGGTCTTGGCCCTGAGCTGGTCAGCTCCTCCTGCGGCCTCCTCACCTCCTCTGGGCTGTGCAAGTCAGCCTCCCCTGAGCCTTCCGTGAAGGCCCGCAGGGTAAAGTGCTTGGCCTCAGCCACCTCCTTGAAGACCTGCTGCTTCCACTTCAGCCTCACCAGCTCCTCACTGCTGACCTTGGTCTCCATGTGCTGCAGGATGGGCAAGAGAGCCACACACTCCGGTCCTCAGTCTGCATCTCTTGTTCCATAGCCTTCAGGTTCTGCTTGTCCCCCTCCAATCCCTCCACCTTTGCCTGTACATCCTTGATGTCTCTGTAGGTTGGTGAGGATGGCGATGTTGTCGTGGACGGACTTGGGGAGGTCCTGCTTGTGCTGGGAGCTACTCGGGACAGACTCTAGTGCCCCACACGTGGCTTGTAGCACCCTCACCTTCTGCTTCACACAACATAGGCCCCTGCCAGGCTCAGCATGGTGCTGCACATCCTGCAGGATGTGGTGTGGCCCCAGCTCAGAGCCTGAAGAGCACACTGCAAAGCCAGCAGCTCGTGGCATCCCTTTGTTCGGCAAAAGCCTGGTGGCACCCGGAGTCAGGAGAGGATGAAAGAGCAAGCTACCTTGGAATACTTTGGTTAGATTAAAGACATGAAGGCAAGGCTGGGTATCTCCAGCTATGCTGAAGCTGCGAGGAGCTTCAGGTTACAGACTCAGCCCTATCTGTCCAGAGAAACTCCTGAGGCCAAAGCTCTGAAAAAGAGCTGAGTTGCAGTGTGCCTGGTTGACACATGCTGCCTGAGGCCTTGGCTGTCACCAACTGCGGTCACAGTGTGTCCTCTTATGATTGTGGAGCAAAGTTCTGCCTTCCTCTAGGGACAGGTTTTCTCCTCTTGATGGCCTGCTTTACAGTCCAATTTCTAATGGTTGTGCCCAACATGCAGGTGCTTGGAGAAGCCAGATGATCACTACAATCCCTTTCTGGGTTATCCTGAAGGGTAATGGAGAAAGAAAAGCCAGCAGGGAGTGGGTAGAACGGTAAGCAGCGCTCTCAAGTTGCTAATTTTGCCTGGGAGAAGAGGCCAGAGGTGGTTTGGTCTCAGGTTCTTAGCTGGAATGCAGTAGCACCTTGGCATTGCGGGGACACTCTGGGCAACTCTACCCTGAATCCATAGGTAAAGAGGGAATCAGGTTACGGGGACACCAGGTGGATTCCTAAGGGGAAACCCATCTGCTGCCATACAGGGGAAAGGATCAGTAGGGGAGGATGGCTAAGACGTGAGTGAGATGGTTGGGTTATTAGTCATTAGCTATCTGATAAGTGCAGTGGTCTGTCATGGTGGTTAAGGACTAAACGGGCCGGGAACTTTTTGTTGCTCACTGGCCATTTTTACATCTTATGAAGCATCTACTAAAACCCTTTGCCTACAGCTTTGAATGGTCTTATTCAGTTATAAGGTTGGGGAGCACAGCTCTGTGGTGGAGCTGGTACCTCAGCATGTGAGGCCCTGGATTTTGATCCTTGGCACACACCTCCCCCCCCATAGTTCCTTATTCCAGACACTTTTTTTTCTTTTTTTGAGACAGGGTCTTGCATTTGTAGTTCAGGCTGGTCCTGAGCTCGCTATGTAGCCCAGGCAAGCCTCGAACTCACAGCAATTCTCCTGCCTCTGCCTCCCAAGTGCTGGGATTACAGGCATGAGCCACCACACCTGGCACTGTGGTGTGTGGTATTGATTGCTGGTGGGCGTGAGTCACTACGCCCATCATTGTTATGTGGTTACGGGTGATCAAACTCGAACTGAGGACCTTGCACTAACGGGAACCACTGAGCTAAATTCCCAGCCCTAGACAGACTTTTTTTCAGGCAGGGTCTTGCTATGTAGTTCAGTTTGCACCTCTCACCACCTCACACTTGAGCAAGCCTTACCACTCGCTCCTTCTCTATCACACCACTAACTCCCGGGCGTTGATCTCCCGCTCCCACACTCCTGCCAGTTTAGCCACCCTCGGCCACGAGGGTGCCTAACTTGAGACCTTGTCCTGCTTCACACTGCTGAGTAAGCTTCTCCCGAAACCACGCCTAAGACCTTCCGAGGCTTTGGGAAACTCTTACTTCACCTTCTCTGGCATTCTGCACTCGCTCTCTCGCCGTAGTCCATGCCGCTCCTCCTGATTTAGCCTCGGACTGGCAGGCCCTCTATCCTCCAGAAATTCCTCCACAAAGCTCGCCCGGCACCATGCGCCCTCTGGAGGAACGATCAGAAATTACACATATAACTCGGTTTGATTTCGCGTGGACGGCTTCCTTCTTCACCACCTCTCATACCAAGGGCTTGAGTACCGTCCAGTGCCCCCAAAGCGAAACCACGGACTCGGGAAATGGGGCAAAGTGGGCACGACCCGCCCTCAGGAACAGTCTCGGCCGCACTCCATCCAGAGGCAATGCTCCGCGGACCCATATTTGCCGGCGAAGGCCACCCACTTCTCTGGCACCCTTCTCGGCGCTTGCGCCGATGGGCGGCACCACCTGGATGGGCGGGACCACGCAGCCACGGCCTATCCTCGCCCCCGGCGGCGTGCGCACACCCCGACGCACCGCCTTGCGCACGCGCTATCGGCGGGGGCGGAGGCTGTGGGTGGCGGGGGCGCGCGCGCTCTCGCTCCCGCTCCTCGCGCCGGACCGAGGCGGCGGCGGCTGAGGCTGCGGGGGCAGGGCCGGTTGGGCGCGGGGGATGGACCCGGCGCGGCAGCCGCGGCAGGGGCCGGGGTCTGAGCTAGTGCGACGGCGCCGTGGGACGCCGGATGCCTTCCGCTGCTCGCCGGTGAGTACAAGTCCTCGCGCCTGGTGGGGGTTCTGGGGGCGACCTGAGGGACGGCTAGAGGGGGCGTCTGCTGGGGGCGCGGCCGCCGCCCAGCCTCCGCTTACGGCCTGGCTTGGCCCGACGCGAGTCCCCTGCCTCGGCTGCCCGCGACTCCGCCGCTGTCACTGCGACAGCGGCGTCCCTTCCCCGAATCCTCCGCTCCTTCGTTTCTTGAACCCCTTCCTTCTCCGCGCCCGCACCTGTACCCCTTTTCCTCCCCGCACCCCTTTACCCCCACACTTTTTTCCTTCCCGCAGCCCGTTTTCCTTCCTGCATCTCCTTTCCTTTCCCTCACCCTTTCTTCTCCTCGCACTCCTTTTCCCCGCACCCTTTTCCTCCCCCTCCCGCCCCATCCCCCTGGACCCCCTTTTCTTCCCCTCACACCGTTTCCTTTCACCCTCTTTCCTTCTCGGAATCTAGGTCCCCTCACATATCTTCCTTCACTCAGCTCCCCCCTCCCTTCCCCGGACCCCCTTTCCCTCCCTGTACCGTTTCCCGCACCCTCTTCACTTGCACGGGGTCTGGGGCGAGGTGAGGGAGGGGCTGGCGGAGGAGCGGGGGCGACGCCCTGGGACCGTTTGGGTTTAGCTTTCAATGAGGTACGAGGTCCTGGGAGCCCTGGCCTGCGTTGTGTCCCCAGAAGTTGGCCGTTGGGGTAAGGCCATCGCCACCTGAAACCAGTTCAGCACCTCTTGTTTTGTTTCTGAACTTGGCATTTAAGGGGGGATGGGGCAGCGCGAGTGGACCGGGCCACAGGGTTAGGCCGTGTGTACCGTCTGGAAAGCAAGAGGCCGGGGTCCCCCAGGAAAGATATGTGCAGCGTTGATGAAGTAGTAGGCATGACCCAGTCCTCCAGAGCGCTGACACGAGGGCTCTGTGAATCGGCAGCACTCTGCTGGAGTTGATGTCCAGGCTTTAGTGACATTACACACTCATCTCAAGACCCTCGACATTGTTCACAGGATACCATAGAGAATAGAAAGACGACCCCCGCCCCAGTGATTGCTGAGAATCTGGCGCTTGTCAGAAGCACCCATGCTATATGCATCTAAGTGAGGTCTGAATTCCTACATCAGTTCAACCTGTCCACCCAAGGCAGGTACAGCTTTAAGGTAAACAAAACTTTGATTTCTTTATGCTTTCTATTCAGTATCTTAGATTTTGAGAAGCAATTGATTAAACCTAAGTCTTGTCTTTTTGAGGTACCTATGTATAGAAGTCGTTGCAGACTTAATTGTGTTAGTGACATAAAATTCCTCCAGGAGGAAGGTACATTTTTTTCTTTGTTTGTAGATTTGAAAGATTGAGACCCAAATTGTGAGTAGGTGGTAGTTTCACTAGTGTCATGTAACAAATGATGCTTATAGGTGGGATTTTAACTCAACAATACCTTGTCCTTCACCAACAGAGTTGGCTTATGTTTTTTTGAAATCACACACCCACTCTCTGGCTAGTATAGAAAGATTACAAAGCTGCTTCTCATCTGTGGGTGGTAACCTTTTAATTTCTAAAAAATTTTCAGTTGCTTACAGAATAAATTGTTGATCAGCAGCATAGGAAAAATTTACCTATTGAAAATTCAGTAGCAAATGCTCTAGCTTTGTTATAATTGTGGACATTTATTAATATTTGGCATGGTGTTGCTGCTATGTACTAGTATAGGAAATGAAGTTTCTCTTATTTGCATCTTAAAACAATCGGGAGCACCATCACATGACCGTGCTGTGACACCTTATAGTGACTGAGAAAACCTTGGATGACCACAAAACCCCCATAGTCTACAGTTTGATGAAGAATCCCAGTGTCCTGGCCTGGTTGGTGACCATCATCATCTTAAGCTGTGATTCTCACTACTAGAATATTTGTCCTTTTCTGCAGTGTTTTTATACACATAGTAAAACCCGTAATGGCTGAGGGCTTAAGTTTAACCTCCTCAGAGTGACATTTATGGGCCATTTATTAATTTACTAATTAAATATTTATTGAGCCCTCACTTTGATCCAGAATTTTTAGGTACTGGGCTGTAGTTTGGGAACAAAACAGACAAGACTTCTGCCTATTCTAAGCTTTATTTTGTGTACATGGGAAGGAAAGAGGCACAACAAACAGGCAGATAGACAAGATCCTTTCAGGGCTAGTTTCATAAACTAGCACATCTCTTTTCCAAATAAACTTTGGCAGTGAAACTTGAATTTAATTTAATTTTCATGTCATGAAATATTCATTTCAAAAATTTTCCCTAACCATTTAAATATGTAAAACCATTCTTAGCTCAGAGGCTACTCAAACACAAGGAGCAAGCTGGATTTGGCTTGTATGCAATAATCTGACCCTTTTTTTGTAGACTGGGTCTTACTCTGTAGCCCAGGCTGGCTTTGAGCTCAGCAGCAAGCCTCCTGCCGCTACTCCCAGAGTGCTGGGATTACAGGCAGTTTGGTCTTTTGTAGAGTGGGTTGTGATCCTTAATATGAGCTATGAAGAAAAACAAAACAAGCTGATGTGACAAGTGAGTGTCTAAGGGTAGGTGGAGGGTTAGTGACTGAGGAGTCCTCCCTGGAGAGGAGCAGTTTGTGCAGTAGCCTGAAGGACAGAAGAGCTTCCCTGACAGAAGAGCTGCAGATGCAGCAGCTAGAGCAGTGTCTTAGGTAAAAATGAGTTGGTCCTGTGGCCCAGACTGGGCACTTCCCACAGAGCAAGTGATTATAGTATTGCCTGTGTTCCTATTTCATTTTGTTGCTTTCAACTACTTACCTTCCTCTTATGAGATTTTCACTGTCCTCACTGTGGACTCTGAGTTGTGGGAACTCCTCACCCAGTTGTTCTTCTCTAAAATGTTCTCAGGGCTTTTCAGCTTCTATGTGAACACCGTTAGTATGTGTTATGGAGAGTTTGATACCTCGAGGCAGCACGTGCAGTTTCACATCTACTCATGGCAGTGTTTTCCATGCAGTATTTGGCCTTTCCCCTCAGGGTAAGCGTCATCATTCCAGAGTTAGGTTCTCAAACTAATACACCAGGCAGAAATCATAGAGGAGGGAAACTGTACTTGAAAATCCTGTAAGTTGCTCAAAAAATATAGTGTGGATGTTTATATGTGTATAATTATACACAGTCTTTATACACATTAAAACCTGAGAGACAACAAACTTTACTGAAGGAAGGAATAAATATTACGTAGCTGTCTAAGGCTCCAAGGAATTTTGCTTTTTGAAAGTTACCTGATCTCTGTCAGAGAACTGCGGATAATGGAGAGTTCTGATGTTCCTGCTTTTATGCAGTTTATTGGATTCTTTTTTCACATTAAGTCTGTTATATTAATAAAGGTGTGTAGCTGAATTGTGAATATTAAACAAGATAGTATAGAGGAATGGATGTGATTCAGCAGACACTAAATGTCTGCAGGATTGAATGTAGAATTTTGCAGAGAATTTTACAGAGCTCATAAACACACTTGTCCTTTGGAAAGTTATGGGGAAGAACTTGGCCACCTGCTTCCTGTCTTTCCATATTGGCATTTCCTGTTGTGGCTGTACTGAGCAGCTGTCACTTTCTCTGTCCTTCAGCATTGGTCACATTTTACCAGAGGTCATCTTGTAAGTTAAATGGGTATATGATGTAACTATTATTTCTGTCATATGACTATTAAAAGTATTTGAGCAATGCTACCATGACTTTCATTTCAGTTTTTCACTTTTCAGGGGTTAAAATTTTAAATTGCTTCTACCCTTTTTTAGTCATTACACTGGCTGTTCTTGTAAGTGTGCTTGTTTATCTTGCTTCTTTTTTTACTTTGGTTCACTGATGTACATTTAAGGTACAAACTCAAGTTTTATCTCCTTCCTGAACCTTTCCCGCACAGTTCTAAACTTCCATATTTTTTATTTTTTAGGTTTTTTTTTTTTTTTTTTTTTGAGACAGGGTCTCGCTTTGTGGTTCAGGCTGGCCCTGAGCTCAGCCTCCAACTCACATCACAATCCTCCTGCCTCTGCCTCCCGAGTGCTAGGATTATAGGCGTAAGCCACCACGCCCGGCACTGTGGTATGTGGTACTGGTTGCTGCTGGGTGTGGGTCTCCACACCCAGTATTGTTATGTGGTTACCGGGGAATCGAACCCGGGCCCTTGCGCTTGCAAGACAGACGCCGGAACCACTGAGCTAACTCCCCAGCCTTAAACTTCCATATTTTTAGTATACTTTCATTCATATTCATTTATGTTCTTAGTTTTATATTTTGTACTTGTTTCATGAGTATTTATCTTATTTCACAATAAGCTAACAAGTTTTTTAAGGACAAAGGTCATATTTTAGATCTTTTTAAAAAAATTTATTTGGAGTGGGATTGGGGATTGAATTTAAGGTGTTTGTACTAAGTTGCGTCCCTAGCCTTATTTATTCATTCATTTATTTATTTACATTTTGAGGCAACGTCTTGTTAAGTTGTGCAAGCTGGGTTTGAACTTTCAGTCCTTTCGCCTCAGTCTCCCAGAATGCTGTGTCTGCAAATGTGTGTGTGGTGCCAACCATATTTTACAAATCTTTTGTGTTCTAGATGCGTTAAATAAAGTTGCAGGGGCTGAGGATGTCCCTCAATGACATAGCACTTGCTTAGCATGCAGTTATCTCCAGGTTTGAAACTTAATACTTAAAAAAAAAAAAAAGATACAGACACCATCATAAATATGCTACATTGTATAAAGTAAATTCTTCTTTGTTAAACATTGTTAAAGTTACAGAAATATGAAGTTAGTACTGAGAATTCCTGTCTACCCCATACCTGGTTTCTTCTTTTATGATCTTACATTACAGTGGTTTGGCACAATTAATGAATCAATATTGGTGCATTATTACTCAGTCCATACTTTATTCAAATTTCTAGTTTTTTCCCTAATAACTTTTACTGTCCCAGGATCCCTTTATGTTTAGTAGTATTTCTCCTTAGCTCCTCTTGGTTGTGATGGTCTGTCAGTGTTTTGGTTTTTTTTTTTGTACTTCTTTAGCTAGGATTTGACTGATACATTTTCATGGTTAGACTTATATGCTTTGGGAAGGAAGACCACAGAGATAGTGCTATTTTTTTCAGGTCACAGTGGTATATATTAGAATATAGCTTGAGGTCATGTGTATGATTTCTCCTCTGTAAAGTCATCTTTTTCTTTTCCTTTTCCATTCTGTCCTCTTTGGAAGAAAGTACTATGTACAGCTCACACCAGAGAGGAGAATTCCATTCTAATTATTTAAGCTGGAATCCATAGCAGTTTTGTTGGCTGGATTATTTCAGATTTGGCCATTAGGAGCTCTTCCAATTGGCTTCTGAATCCCTTCCTTTGGATGGTTGAGATTGTGAATGAAAAATATGGTGAATCAAATTTAAAATATTCATTACAATAAAGCACATTGCCATTACTTCTCCCCCTCCAAATATTCCCCTTTGCTTCACACATTTATCCTGTCACTCTTACCACTTTGTGAAGCAGCTCTGGAAGACCTTTGTCCTGAGTGTCTCTAGTTACATTGTTGGAGCTACCTAATGTCCTGAGCCAATTCATAATGTTTCCCTTTTGTGTGTTCTGGAAAGAGTTAGAAATGGTAAGATGCCTGATTGGGTGAATAAGGTGGATGAGGACACAGTGTCATGTGTTTATAAGCCTGCGTTCTGTTGGATGGCACACTGTAGAGGTGCTCATTATCATTATGATCACATCTCATAAAAATATTCATGAAAGAGCTTCCAGAACTGGTGTAGAGAGTGGCAAGAATGATGGCTAAGTGTGTTTGAAGCAAGGGGAAGGATTTTAAGGGGGATTATTCTGCTTTAATGCAAGATGTCTTTTATTGTAATACATTTAAAAAGCTTTAAAAATATGCTATATTTTTTGATCAGCACTTGTACTCTGCCATTGGTTTATTTGTTTTTTCTTTTTGAGACAGGGTCTCGCTTTGTAATTCAGGCTGGCCCTGAGCTCAGCCTCAAACTCACATCACAGCAATCCTCCTGCCTCTGCATCCCAAGTGCTGGGATTACAGGTGTGAGCCACCACACCTGGCACTGTGGTATGTTGTACTGATTGCTGCTGGGGTGAGTCTCCACGCCCAGTATGGTATGTAGTTACCGGGGATCAAACCCGGGTTCTTGCCCTTGCAAGACAGGTGCTGGAACCACTGAGCTAACTCCCTGGCCCTGCCATTGGTTTGTATTTCTTTGTATGTATTGTTTTGTTTTTTGAGACAGGATCTTGCTTTGTAGTTCAAACTGATCCTAAACTCAGCCTCAGCCTCAACTCATCAATCCTCCTGCCTCTGCTTCCCAAGTGCTGAGATTATAGTTGTGAGCCACCATGCCTGGCACTGTAATATGTGATACTGATTGCTGGTAGGTGACCATACCTCAGCATTATTGTAGGTGGTTCTTGGGATTGAATCTGGGCCCTTGCTTCAAGCCCTTGCACTTACAAGGCAGGCACTGGAACCACTGAGCTAAATCCCTGGCCCTTGTTTATATTTTTGATTACTTTTTTTTTTTTTAACCTCCTGGCAGTCTAAGATGCTTTAAGGCTTATCTTACATATATTTTGCTCTTGTCCTGTAATTACTCATTCTTTAGGGAGGCCTGGTTCCTTTTGCTGGAGAACAGTATGAGAAGCCAAGGTCTGGGTGTTGGGTGTGTTTGTTGGTGGTATTGGAGTCCTCTTGCTTCTAGGCTCTCAGGTGACAAAGCAAGGAGATGAATGTGTGCGTGTAACCTGCACATCTCCACATACGTATAAGTACTTGTATGTGTGTGTATGCTTGTATGAGGCCAGGCTTGAGTTCATTACATCTCTGTTACATACAGGTTGTTTTAACCTCCACTTTATAGTGAGAAACGTGGCTCCTACCGTCTACCACTCATCTTCAGTTCAGGAGTACACAATAGTAGCTTCAGAGTTGTCATCAGTCCCTTTGGGGGTAATTTATCAACTAGAGAATGAGCTTATAAGTACTTCCTTCTGCCTTTAGTCTTAGAGCCTCTGCTTCTTTCCCGCATTTCTTAGGTTAACGCTGTATCCCTAACCACTCCTTGAAGGAGTTTCAGGTAATTATGTAGATTTAGATGGTTTTGTTACATTTGTGTTCTGTGCTAAGATCCCTGTACTTCCTGATTAGGTAAGGATTTGCATTTATTTAGGTTTATTGTTTGTCCTTTATTTACTTAAAAAATTTTTTTTTCTTTATGCGTTAAAGTTCTGTTGTTTTCATAAACTTTTAGTATCATCACTACACTATCTTCCAGAATAGTTTCTCAACCCAAAAAAAATTTGTATCCCTCCTGGGCATGGTGGCATACTCCTTTAATCCTGGTACTGTGGGAGGATAAGATAGAAAGTTAGTAAGTTTGAACTCAGACTGGGTGATTTAGCAAGACCCTGTCTGAGGGGAGAAATAAAAATGAGCTGGAGATGTAGCTTATACAGAGGCCCTTGGTTCAATCCCTAGTACTGCCCCCCACCAAAAAAGTCACATATATTCACTTCCTACACTAGGCATTGAAATTTAGAATCATTGTTTACTGTCCCTTTAGTTTTATCTTTTCTAGAATCTCAGTATATTTCGTTTTAAGAGTTTAAAGATTTTTTAATGAAAAAAGCATCTTTTTAAAACTAGTGGGAGGGCATAGCTCAGTGGATCTAGCACCTGCCTTGCAAACCCAAGGGCCCAAGTTCGATGCTGGATAACCACATACAACGACACTGGGCTTGGTGACTCACGCCCATCAGCAATCAGTACCATGTACCACAGTGCTGGGTGTTTGGCTCATACCTGTAATCCCAGCACTCGGGAGGCAGAGACGCGAGGATTGCTGTACATTTGTGGCTCTCCTGGGCTACATAGTGAGCTCAGGGCCAGCCTGAGCTACAAAGAAGACCCTATCTCAAAAAAAAAAAAAAAAGTATTTCCAAATGCTAGTTATATAGTACCTGTATCTCCCACTAGTTTTTTTTTATTTTGTTTTGAGACAGGGTCTCACATTGTAGTTCACCCTGGCCCTACACTTGCTATGGTAGACAAGGCTATCCTCTTACTCAGCAATCCTCCAGCCTCTGCCTCCCTAGTGCTGGGATTACAGGCATGAGCCACTGTGCACAGTATTGTGGTATGTGGTTATTAGTGCTGGGCTTACCGATGTGAGTCACCATGCCTGGCTTTGTGGTAAGTGGTTACAGCGGATCAAACTTGGGACCTTGAACTTTCCAGGCAGACACCGGAAACACTGTGCTAAATCCCCAGCCCCTGAAAGTACATTTTTATGAGGTAAAATTTGTGCACCAAAACTTATCTGAAGTGTATAGTTAACTATTTAAAATATACTGTTCAGTAGCTTTTAGTACATTCACATTGGTTTTCCTTTTTGGGGGGGATGGTACTGGGATTGGATCTAGGGCCTTGATACTGAACTATATTCCCAGCCCTTTTAATTTTTTTAAAAATTTTAATGTTTATTTTGAGATACAGTCTAACACAGGGTGGGCTTGAGCTTGTGATTCTCTGACCTTTGCCTCTCAGAGAACTGTGATTTCAGGTGTGCCCCACTAGTCCTGGCTGATATTTACAGTGCTGCACAATCACTGCTACTGTTGAACTCCACAAAACTTTGTCAGCCCTAAACAAGTCTCATATTCAATAAAACAGTCCCTTCCCCTATCCCCTGCCAACTACCGATCTGATTTTTTGACTTTGTGGATTTGTCTACTTAAATGGATTCATATATCCTTTTTGTTCCTGCTTTTATCTATTAAATATCATCAACCATCCATGTCCTACCATATTTCAGTATTTCATCCCTTTCTCAGGGCAAAATGGTATTTCATCATATAGACATAGTATATATTATTTCTTCATTCCTCATTTGATTGGGTTGTTTCTATTTTTTGTCTGTTATGAATAGTGTTGCTTTGCCAGATATGGTGGCATATACTTACAATCTCAGGTACTTGGGGGACTGAGGCAGAAGGATCGCTTAAATCAAGAAGTTTGAGGCTAGTCTGGGCAACTTAGACTCCTCAAAATAAAAAGTTGCTTTGAACATTTGTATAAAAAATGTTTTTGAACGTATGTTTTCCATTACTTGGGTGTACAAGTGGCGTATTTGTTTGGATTTATTTATTTATGAGACAGGGTCACGCTTTGTAGTTCAGGCTGACCTTGAGCTCATGATGTAGCCCAGGCTAGCCTCGAACTCACAGCAGTCCTTCTGCCTCTGCTTCCCAAGTGCTGGAATTGCAGGTGTGAATCACCACACCCAGCATTGTGGTATGTGGTACTGATTACTGGTGAGTATGAATCACCACACCCAGCGTTATTGTATGTAGTTACCCAGGTCAAAGTAGGGATCAAACTAGGGATCTTGCGCTTGCAAAGCAGGCACTGAAACCACTGAGCTAACTCCCTGGCCCAGTTTGGATAAATTTATTGTCATCAAGTGGAAAGTTACCTACTGGTTTCACTTGGTGTAAAGTGATGAAAGAATGCTTTTTCCTAGCTTGGTTTTCATTTGTGAATGCTAAAATCAAGTAATTTTCCTGTGGTCTTGACTTGTTTTACAGAACAGAGACTTTTGGCATCACAGTCAGTAGTCTTCCTCTAGAGTTGTGCTGGAAGAACATTCAGAGTTAATATTGTGGGAGATTGTTAGTTTCAGAGTGGCAAGTGGTCTCTCATGTGGAGTTGAATTGTAAGTTCTGCTGTGATGTCAAAGAACCTGAATGTAGGGATTGCATGTAACATGATGTCTTTGGAGGAACAATCGGCAGGGTTCCCATTCTGTGATCTCTCTGGCATCAGTCATATTATATTACAGAGATTTTATTGTTATTAACCACATTCCCCATGAGGCTCGAACTATAATAGGGGAGTGTCAAATACTGTTTGCCATTTCCTATTTCAACTTCTGACGCTGAAGCTTTGTTTTGCAGCAATTGCTTTGACATCTTTGCTTGACAAATTCATTTTCCTTATGGAGACTTGGCAAAAGTTTTCTTCTGCCAGTTTGGGACACCCTCAGCAATTCATTGAAACCTAAGGTTGTTTTTCAGATTTCTTAAAAGCTAGGAACATTCTTTGCTG
>PVIR01004980.1:0-20995 GCA_004026965.1 Petromus typicus
AGAACAGAACAAAACAAAACAAAATGAAAAGCAATCAAGTATATTCAATAGAAAAGTAGCTTATAACAGAGGTCCCCAGAAGAGGCTATTAATACGGACTGACATGGCTTGATCCTGTGATATCACTAGTTCCTTAAAATGCATGTCTATATGTGGATATGTAGTTTTACAGCTCTGCATAGCAGAATAGTAAAAAACAAAGGGACTTACTTTTAAATCTAGACTATTTCCTAAACCTTATGAAAATTTTTTTATGTCTTATGTTTGTAGTAAGATATGGGTCTTACTGTCACCTCGGGTGTGCTACAAAGACAAGTCAGAAAGAGAGATGCCAGTGTCCAGGTGAGTAAAGATATGGTAGTTACAAAGCCATCAGTGTCGTTACAGAGTCAAAAAAGTAAGAAACTACTTCAGCCTTAAAACAGATGAGGCTGGAGGCTAAAACTCAAATGTTTATAAAGCTGGTATGGTTAGATGAAGGATGGATGGAGTTTGTTATGAATATGGTTTAGGAAATGCAACTAAGGGAGTCAGGTTGGAGGAATCCTGGGGATCCACAGTGGTATTTCTTATATTTGGGTGATAGTGTTTTTTTCCTGGCCTTATAACACACTTGGTGGACTTTACAAGTTTACAGCTATCCATTAAGGTTATTCTAGTAGATGTAAGCACTTTTTTTTGAGACAGGGTCTCACTTTTGTGGTTCAGGCTGGCCCTGAGCTCAGCCTCAAACTCACATCACAGCAATCCTCCTGCCTCTGCCTCCCGAGTGCTGGGATTACAGGAGTGAGCCACCACGCCCGGCACTGTGGTATGTGGTACTGGTTGTTGCTGGGGTGAGCCTCCACATCCAGAATTGTTATGTGGTTACCGGGGATCAAACCCAGGTCCTTGCGCTTGCAAGACAGGCGCCAGAACCACTGAGCTATATCCCCAGCACGTAAGCACTTTTCTGAGTCATCATATTAGGTAAGACATTGTTTATATTGCCTTGTCAAGGTCAACATGACAATATCTTTGACAAGACAGTGGTTGGTGTCCCTCTAAAGTAGAAGTTTATGCTTGTAAGACCTCTGAGGATAGTCTGGATGTGCTCCATGAATGTGTTTAGAGCAGGTTTCTTATATCATACTGCTCCCCTGTCTGTAACTGTTAGACCCACATGGCAGAAGGTACTCACCATCTTTTTATGTTTCATGGAGAAGGAGAAAAAGGGCACTAAGTCTTTCCCTTTCACAGATGGAAACATCATTTCTTCATGCATCCTCTTGGTCTCAGGTTTCTGTCACAATAGCCATCTTACTGCAAGAAATACTTGGAAATGTAGAAGTACAGTTTTAGCGTGGGAATAATATATCCAGCTGAAATTGTGTTTTGTTTTAGGTAAAGAAAAACAGTGAGGACCAACCTAGTAATATCATGCGCTTATTGCGACCTACATTTAAAGGAAGCTTTTTAAGGAAAATAAAATTAGTCTGTGCTAAGAACTTTTCTTTGCATTTTTGAGATCAACTGTTAATAACAGTCTTATTTGTTTTGATACTATAGAACGTTAGCAAAATACTAATTTAAAGTTGTGCATGAGAAAATGGAAAGAGTGAATTGTTCCTATTATAAAAATTTTTCTTTTTGTTTCAGAGATACAGCAATCAAGGATATATGTAGCATTATTAATGATATATAATTATAATGGCAAACATTGTAAAATCCAGTGTTAAGCAGAATGAAAGTAAAATCTTAAAATGATCTGAGGTCATTAGATGTTATAGTGTAATATGCTTTTGCTATTTTTTGAAGAATGCCAAGATTATCCCGAAACGCCAGAATCATATTTAATTCATTTTTAGTTTGTTAATTTCTATATACAACTAGGACTGTAATGAAAATATTACATGTAAATATAACAGTGTCTTGAAGGGATTTTGTTTGTGATGAGTCCAGAAGAAAAGAACATAAACAAACCTAGGAAATTCAGATACGAGTAATCTTGAGTGACTTTGACAATGTCCCAGAATTGTAGTCTTTGCAAGTGTAGTTTTTCTTTTCCTTCTTCCTGCTTCCGTTTATTTTTCCTATCTCACTCCATTTCTTCCCTTGAGCCTTTGATTCCTATTTTTAAGGCCCCATCTTTTCAGTACTGCTTCAGGCTGATAAAAGGGGCATAGGTGCTGCCTTGCTGGGAATCAGAAGTCTCACCCTGACTGATCTCAAGGAGACTCAGAGAGGTGGATTTTGTTGTTTGATAAACAATCATTTTTTGTTAGACTGGAAAAAGAGAACACTGGCAAGTTACTCATGCATGAGTTTCATTTTGTTACCGTCTTAAAGATTTTTAAGGAAAATATTAGTAAGCTGAATTCTATTAAAAGATGAATTATAGGTTTGAAATTTGATCTTTATGAAATATATTTAAGGATAAAGTTATAAAATATAGGGTTGGATGGGGATTTAGTTCAAGTGTTACCGCGCCTACTTTGAAAGTACAAAAGCCTGAGTTTGATCCCTGGCACCACAAAAACAAATAAAGCCAAAAGTGGTCTCATAGTGTTTCACTTGTATCCTTGAGAGAATATCACTCACACACACACACACACACACACACACACACACACACACACACACACAATTTCATTACAGTTCATTGCCATTGTAAGAGGCCGTCCACCACCCTTGCTTCTTTGCTCTTTGGCTTTTTATTTAAGGCAGCCATCCACTGTGATGATTACAGTGTAAAGACTGTCTTTCCTTACTAACTGTCTGTGTTATCCACATCTGTACCACCTAGCCTGTTGCAGAGGTGAGACTTTTCCCCTACACATATGAGATTTACAGAAAAGTGACAGAGTGACAAGGACGCAACAAACAGTGTAATAATATGTGTGGTGTTCATCCTACAAGGAAAAGCCAGAGTGGTGGCTGAGAGTTCCAGATTATATAGCACTTTCAAAACAGTAAACTTGATGAAAAATAACAGGACAAAGGACAGCAGTGTTGGGCTTCCACAGACAGGAAGGAGACATTAGGATGATAAATAGATGAGAAGAAACGAAAGCAGCAAGGCTCCTATGCAGATTCCTCTGGTCTCACTTCCTGTCTCACACGGATCTAGTCATCTCTAGTAAAGAAGAATCCATATCCTGCTCTTAGGCAGAAAACAAGAGAGTAGAAAGACCTCTTCCTGCAATGTTCTGTCTTATTTACCTTAAGTTCAAAATAACTATGTCAAAAAATCATATTTTGGGGTAACATTCAATATTCCTCCATCATATATATTTATAAAGACCTATTGAAATACTATGAAAGATTGGTTTTCAAATTTTAATGTGTATTTCAATCACTTAGTAGGATGTTGCAAGCCATTCTTCAGGTGTTGTGCGTGTAGCCTGAGAATTTGCATTTGTCAAGTATCCATGAGACTGAAACTTTGTACATTAGAGAGTCAAATAGATGTTGCTCTACTCGAAAGGCATAGTCTGCCTTGATAGCTGCTGAAAAGACTCTGTTACTCAGGACCTAACATTAAATCTGTGCTTTCAAGAATAGTCTTTTTTCAACTGTTATTTCCTTTTTTTTAAATTTGTAGATTTCAAGATCTCCTGCAAAAATATGAGGACTACCTTTTAGAAAAAAAATATAGTGACTGCATTTTGATTATTTATATGCAACTTTATTAATTCTACTAGAATATGATGTACAAAGTATAAAACTGTTTAAGCAAGATTTTATAATTCATTTTTTGAGAAGAGAAATTAGTTTAGGCAGGAAGAGTCTATGTGGAGTTCCTTTTGCTGTCTTCCTCACCCAGAGATGCTGTTTTACTCTCTTACATCAGATAACACCCCACCAGCAAACTGATACCATTGTAGTTTCAGTGCCTCTGAAAGTCAGGGACGCTTCTTTCAGTCTCATTTTCCAAGACAAGATAGGGTGTATGAATGCATACTGTATTAGGCCAGTGATGACTTCTCCTGGGGCAGTTTTCTTAAAGGAAAAGCACTGGAAGAATGTAAAATATATGAAATCAGTGTTTACTAATGCTACTGTCCATCTATCATCTTTGTTATGTCGTGGTTATGACAGATTATTTTGCATAGTGGATCAGATTTAAAATGCTTTTGGAGCATATATTTTTTATTGCTTGTTATTTGTAAATTTGTTATTCATAATTTTCATAAGAAAGTTACATATCTAGTTCACTTGGTTCTTCCTACTTTGTAATTAGAACGAAAAATCGAATAAGTTTGGAACATTTTTCAAAGAAATAATACTCAAGTAGATTTTGACTTTCTGATGTCGTGTTTATAATAAATAAATATTGATAGATGAATTTTATTTTACTGAGGGATATATTTCATCATTTAAAATTTCATCCCACTTGTTTTTTTACTGCTCTGATAGTTTATGGAGAGAATGCCATGTTTCATTTGAATATCTAATGTACACTTGATACCATTTGCCATGATAGATGGCTTTGATTTTTATTCCCAGCACTGTGTATATGTCATGGTATACATGTCTCTCTGTTCTCTCATGTAGTGTTAAAAGCATTATGTGTACAAGTACACTTCAATCACACTGTGGTCACTTGCAATTTTATCACTTGCTAGAAATGTGATTTTTGAAACTTCTTTCTCAGTAGAAATACTAACAGTACTTACTCATAGAATTGATGAGGGAACAAAGACAGTGAAACAATACTTGGTACTTAGTTTTTATACTCCATGAATGCCAACTTGTTTCCCTTACATATGCTCAGAAGTCATGGCAGTATTTTCCACAGTCATATCTTGATAGATTTTGCTAGCACAGACCAAATATTTTGTAAACTTGTACAGTAAGGTGAGATGTGATGATTATGTGAAAATCAGGATTATTTTTCTCTATGAATTCCTAGAGGTAGTGGAAAATTCATGAAGATACCTATAGAAACTGAAATTTGCCCAATATTTAGTCATTTAAAGAACTTTTTATGTGTTTTGAGTGCTTTTTTAAAAATACAATGTTCTTATCTCTGTACAGTTTAGGAGAGGAGACTCTGAGACCAAGATGAAGGTAACACATTAAAGGTGCATAGAGAGTCCTTAATGAAATAAGGAAGTATTAGAAATGAGAAAAGCTATCTAGTTTGAAACTATTCCAAGACTGGATGTGAGTTCTTACTAATATCTAATCCATACTCAAAAGCACATTATAGGGGCCGGGGAGTTAGCTCAGTGGTTCCGGCACCTGTCTTGCAAGCGCAAGGGCCCGGGTTCGATTCCCCCGTAACCACATACTGGGTGTGGAGACCCACACCCAGCAGCAACCAGTACCACATACCACAGTGCCGGGCGTGGTGGCTCACGCCTGTCATCCCAGCACTCGGGAGGCAGAGGCAGGAGGATTGTGATGTGAGTTTGAGGCTGAGCTCAGGGCCAGCCTGAACCACAAAAGCGAGACCCTGTCTCAAAAAACCTAAAAAAACCCCAAAAAACAAAAAACAAAAAACAAAAAACAAACAAACAAAAAAGCCCATTATAAAATACGTTGCCTCCACTCTGAGCACCGGATGCTGTTTTCATACTGCATGCTCACTGTAGTCCATCTAATACCAGAGAGGCTTCATATTTCTCTGAAAATATCTCCTGTCATGTTGTCAGTGACTTTTAACAAGTCCCAATAACAAATATGGCTGTTTCTGCCTGTTACTCCTGAAACCTGTCAATCATATATTGACTACGGCTTAGTGCAATTATTTTGTGGTCAGTGCAAATACTCAGACATCTTCTCCTGAAATTTGCTTAAAATAAACATTATATGCTTTACTTTAATTCCTCAGGATAGATAATGAATGATATAATGATAAAAGCATGCTTCATAGTATAATGAGAATGTTTTACTAAATGCAATTTCTTTTACAAAAGGATCTATATTTTTAATATGTCTCAAATTTCTTAAAAAGGGCAATTTGCTCATGTAAATGGCATGGTAAAAAGGAAATGTTTACTTTATTTAGGTTAAATATTGTATATTGCTTATAAATACTCCTTGTTAGCAAAAACTAGGCTTCTATTACAGTTACATAATGATAAATTAAACTAAACTTTAGAAGTAAATGTTTGATTGTAAGAATATAGAATAAGCTCAGCAGAGTTATTTCATACTGCTCTAATTAGCTCAAAATAAAGTATTTTTTCTTGTAGGAAAGGGAATGATGGAATAAGTAATTTCATAGTTTCAAAAATGTGTATGTTTTATAAGTTGAGGAGATGAAAGTAAATCTGTATATAAATGCAAATATATTTATGCATATACAATCATAGCTTATGTATAGTATTTAAGTTGATTAACAGATTAAAATATCTCTGAACATATTATAAATATAGTATATCTTTAATGACATAGGAAGCAGCAAGAGAAATCTGATGAGATTCAAGCTTATTGTTGACATTTAGTATGAAGAAATAAAACCTAGTTTTTAAAGTTTTAAACCAGTGTAACCTTCAGAATCCCTTATTACTCTCAAGAGTCTGGCTTTCTCTTAGTCTCCCAAAATTATAAACTTAAGAGTTCTTTTGCTTTTTGTCTTTCTTTTAATGCTATGTTAAATCAGTCAAGAAACTTAGCTGAGTTTTCCTCTGTGCAATTTCTTGAATATTGTTCTTTTCATTTTCAGCTTGAGCTTTTATTGCATTTTGTTTGAATTACTCCAGTGGCTTCTTCTTCCCACTACAGAAGACCTTGCTGATAGATGCCTAATTCGAACATTGCATTCCTTGTGAGAAAACTGTCTCTTCTAATAACACAGTGGTTTTATATCATCACCACAGAGGGAGAGGTTTCTGTATTTTTAAAAAGCTTCCTTCGATTGTGAAACAAGATTAGGTTTGGAAGTACTAACTTATAAAAATAAGAAGTCAAATGCTCTGAGTTATGTTCTGATCACTGATGATTAGCTATAATATTTACTCATTCATTCCTCAGTTTATTTACTCAGTATATTTATATGTCACACATCTTGCCTAAAGACTTTATGAAGACACCTTTAAAAGCCGAAAGAGATTTAATGATGTCATTATTTTAAAAAATGAATTTTTTATTAGTGCATTTTATATACACATCATGATCACATTCAACATTGGGAATTTGTACCAGTATATGACAAGAGTTAATTCTCATTTTTACATATTCCTCTAACCATCCTGCTACCTCCCACCCCCATATACATATGCTTTCTTGGTTTTTTTAAACAAATGATGTCATTATTTTTTATCTTGAAGTGTTGCTCAGGAATAATCATAAACTCTCCAGTGTTATACTTTTACTTGTTTTATGAATTGTTTACATAACAAACTTTCTTCTGTTCAATTTGCCAGTTTCTTTTAGAATTGAGAAATTTGAATTTTAAGGAGGCTATTACTTCCTCAAGATTATACATTTCTGAGGAACAGCTGGCAAAATATTTTTCCTATTCTGTTAGTTATCTCTTTAGTTGGAGATTTCTTTTGCTTTGCAGAAGCTTTTAATAAGATAAGATCTCAGTTGTTGATTCTGTAATATTTCTCATAGAGTTGAGAGTTTGTTCTTAAAGTCTTTTCCTACAACTGTACCTTCAAGAATTTCACCTATTTTCTCTTCCATCAGATTTAGTGTTTCTACTTTAATATTTAAATATTTGATTCATTTTGATTTTTAAAGAACTGAAAATAATCAAACTTTTCAAATTAAAAAAAACAATAAAAATGAGCATCTGTAATGAATATGCACTTCTCAGAAGAAGTACAAATGACAAATAAATACATGAAAATATATTCAATATCACTGATCACACAAGATATGCAAATTACAAAGGCCAAGATTCCATTTCACTGGAGGAATAATGGCTATTATCAGGAAATCAGTCAATAACAAATGGTGGCTGGGCTTCAGGGAAAAAGAAACCCTTCTGTGGCCAGGGATTTAGCCCACTGGTTCAGGTGCCAGTCTTGCAAGCGCATGGGCCCAGGTTTGATCCCCCAGTAACCACATAACAATACTGGGCATGTAGACTCATGCCCAGCAGCAACCAGTACCACATACCACAGTGCCAGGCATGGTGGCTCACGCCTGTAATCCCAGCACTCGGGAGGCAGAGGCAGGAGGATTGCTGTGATATGAGTTTGAGGATGAGCTCAAGGCCAGCCTGAACTACAAAGTGAGATCCTGTCTCAAACAAACAAACAAACAAACAAACAAAAAAAAAAAACCACACACACACACACACACAAAAGGAAAGTAAAAACCCTTCTGCACTGCTGATGGGACCACTGTGGAGGTCAATGTTGAGCTTCCTAAATAAAACTAGGACTAGATGGCCTATATGACCGAGATATCTCCCTTCTGATATCTTTTCAAAATAATTAAATGCATCTTACCACGGTGATATGTGCACACCCATATTCAGACCAGCACAATTTATAATAG
Source organism: Petromus typicus (assembly GCA_004026965.1). Lineage (NCBI taxonomy): Eukaryota > Metazoa > Chordata > Mammalia > Rodentia > Petromuridae > Petromus > Petromus typicus. The sequence goes on from PVIR01004980.1 coordinate 8,443, forward strand.
CTAAATTTTGGAAATAACTTAAATATCCATTAAACAATAAATGAATAAAGAAAGTGTGTTTTTTATACATACAGTGGATTATTATTGAACCATAAGCAATGATTGACTTGAGATGTTTCTATCTAAATAGATGACTCTTGAGAACATAATCTTTTTTTTTTTTTTTTTTTTTCGAGACAAGGTCCCGCTTTGTGGTTCAGGCTGGCCCGGAGCTCAGCCTCCAACTCACAGCACAGCAATCCTCCTGCCTCTGCCTCCGGAGTGCTGGGATTACAGGCATGAGCCACCACACCTGGCACTGTGGTATATGGTGCTGATTGCTGCTGTGCATGAGTCTCCATGCCCAGTATTGTGTGTGTTTAACCGGGGATCTAATCCAGGTTTTTGCGCTTACAAGACAGGCGCTGGAACCACTGAACTAAATCCCCAGCCCGAGAACATACTCTTAAGTGCAAAGATTCAGATGCACTGAAAATATCACATTATTTCTCTGGTGTGAAAAACTGAAAGTATAAGTAAGTACCAAAGTTTGTAATTGATATTGCAAAATGGGAAGAAAATATTCAAATTGGAAGATGCACAAGGGAAGGGCAAAGGGAATGGAAGGATGGCACAAGAAAAAAATTAGGAAAAAAATAAAATGGAAACAGTTCTTGTAAGAAGGGGAAGAAAGAAAGAAGGAAAAGAGGAGAATGGGAAAGAATGGGAATCAAAATATGTCATGTACAGCTACAAATTCTATATGATGAATGAGATAAGTATGTACAGCTAAAAGATCATATAATTCTTTGTGTCAAAGTGCCACCTCATGCTTGCTGCAAAATATGTCATCAACACTTGCTTAATGTATGTATACAAAAACATTTATCAATGGAAAAGATTTGCAATATATTTAAAGACTATACAGGGCCTTCCTTGGTTTGTGCTCTACTTTTATGTGTTTAAAGTGTTAGAACTTTGTAGTTCATGTTTTAATTTTAGTTTGTATATTCAATTCATTAATGATATTGAATTATCATTCTATGAATAATATTGTTTTAAGAATTTAATTTGCTTCATCTTTTTTAATCCTTTCTAACAGTCCTATGAGGTTCATATCCTACTCTTACTTGCGATTTTAACAAAAGATACTGAATGTTGGCTAGTTTATCTATCTTGTCTAATGCCATAAGTAGCAGAGACAATGTGAGGTATTTACCGTCAGCTCTATCCTCTTCGACTTATTGAGTGTATTGTAGCTTATGCCATGTTAGTAATCACCTAGCTCAAATGCCTTTTTAGATGTGTAAAAATCTGGCCATTTCTATCACTCTGATGAAGAGAAACAATCCATCTATTTTTAACTATATTTACATAGAAAGTGGATAAAACAGTTGTTACATAGAACCTTGAATAAATAGGTACCCTGTTTTCAGCTGTTTTTACTAACTTGCATTTTACGTTTAAGTGTATATGTGAGTGCTAAACACACAATAATTTTCCATTCTTTTTAGAGTGTGCCTCTAAAAAGTGTTATGATTGCTTTTATTCAAACATAATGTCTTGAATTTGATATTAATATTACTTATTTCATCATTAATGTGTTTTCTCTACGGCTCAAATGTTTTTATTTTGAGCTTTAAATTTATTAGTTAATTTTATTTTAATTAATTTAGAAGCTAGCTCCAGTTTTGTTTTTCAGAAATGCTGTACATGTTTTACTACTTAGTTGAGTTATACAGGATTGAAGACATTATTTTTAACAAGCAAAATCCTGATATCACATTTAATTTTAAAACTTTTAATAGTCTTTGCAATATATGGACAATATGTCTCTAGTTCTTAGCTATAATAAATTTTAATTTTCGAGTAATTATTGGAATGCAGAAATGTTAGTAACTCATAACCTTTGCAGTTTTGGACTCATATCTATAATTTTGGATCATTTGGCTTTTCAAAATGTAAGCATTCTTGATATTTCTATCTTATTTTGCAGTTCAGAGCTTGCTATATTAGAGTTGGAACAGCTTCCATTTTCTTATTGTAGATTATTATTTTTCATAGATTTATCTATGTTCTTTAGGCAATTAAAATCATAAGTCTAAAGTAAACACGTAATTTTGAGTTTTACCTTAAGATCATTTTCTTTCAGTAACTCAATAAGTTGTGTTTGAATATATTATTTCTGTATCAAATTGATGTATTATGGCAGTGGAGTTAGCGCTCCCTCTTTTGGAAAGCCACGGTATGGCGTCTTGGCCAAGATGAACTCATTTTTCAAATTACATAGTATTATTTTCCTCAGCATCCAGATACAAGAACAGTGTTTTTTATTTATATGTTTACAGCGTGAAAACAAAAAACTTTCATATGAAAATGCATATGCATTTTATACATGTGGAGAACAGTAGAGTATTTGATGTGTTTCAACTCAGAAAAATTTTTTTCTTTTGAAATTAATAAATGCGATTCATAGTCTCTCTTAGTCAAACAAACTTAACAAACAAGAAAAAAATTAACATTTTAATTCCTGTAATAATCAGTGGCCTGACTCTGTGCTTGCCATCCATTACTGAAAGTTTTAATGATTATTCTTTCTTTTCAGTTTCTCCCCTTTTCCTTGATTTTGTATTGATTTATTTCCTATTATCATAATATTGTATGTGCCTGTTATTTTCCAATTTTCCACCTCCCCCTCAAAATATCATGCTTATCTGAAAAGATTTATTATTATTTGACTTATTTAAATCATTTCTGTGTCCATGTTAATGCACCGGTGCTACAAAATGAAGCCTAACATGCTCTGGCTGAGCATTGCAATTGGCAGGAATAATAAGCACAAAAAGAAACAAGGATCTGTTTTATACTTTGTCATATAACTTTATTTCTTATACTAATTTCATTCCACTTTCATATTTAACTTATTTAAAATAAAGATTGCAACTTCTTTATTTCTGTTTAAAAGAAAATTTTCTTTTTGTTTTTTTTTATCTCCCTTTATCCAGACATTTGAGGTGTTCAGTTTATCTTGTAAATTGTTCACCAATGTTGTGTGTCTTCCTAGTTATGGTCTGTGAAGGCGTTAGTGTATATTCTTTTTATTTATTTATTTATGAGGCAGGGTCTCACTTTTGTAGCTCAGGCTGGCCCTGAACTCAACTTTGAGCTCAGAGTAATTCTCTCACAAGGCTGGGATTATAGGCATGAGCCACCCACCCCGGCACTGTGGTATGTGATTCTTATTGCTGGTGAGTGTGAGTCTCCACATCTGGCATTGTTTTATATGGTTACCAGGATCAAACCCAAGCTCTTCCACTCGCAAGGCAGGATCCAGAACCACTGAGCTAAATCCTTGGCCCTTGATTGTATATTCTTTTATAACTTTGCCTATAGAATGTGAAGTACTTTAAATTCTTCTTTGTTTAACTTTTATAAATTACTTTCAGAACTTCAGCGTTTCATCAGAATTCCTAAGATGTTAGAAACACTGCTTCAGACAAATAGAAACTACGTAGATATAGTAGAGACATAATGTATGTGTCAATATTGTGAATCATGGTTGTGCATTATCTTTGAACTTTCTTGAAAAGCTCAATTTCTTGTATTACTTAGACTGTCATGAAATAGTATAACTTAAATATGTAATTTTTAACCTTTGTTAACAATAATCCCATTTACATGTGCATATTTACATTAAATTGGATTTGCTCTATCTCTGCTCTCTGTGATAGCCAATTAATTACATGCTATGCCCTGAGAAGTCACATTTATAAACAGTCGTATTCAGAGGCATGAAGGGACAATAGTAATGAAAGGATAATTCATAACATTCTGCATTTCCAGTTACTCTGAGTGATTTTTATAATTCTCTGTTCACTTGGATATTTTGATCAATCTTTCATTTAAATCTGTATCATAATCTGTGAAAAATAAAACTACACATACCAGTAAATCTCAAAACTTTATTTCAGCAAATAAATAAGTCTACTGTGGGAAGTTTTAATAAATATTTGATAATTGGAAAAGTTGCAGGTTATTTTATAAACATGGACTTTTCTCTATTGTTCCTTGGATGACAAGCCATCTTTTTGGTTCCTGAGACATGAACTCTACTTGAAAGCAATAATTATACCAAAAATACTGTGACATCTGAATAAGTTCATTCTGTAGGTGTTTTCTCTTTTAATTTTCAAAACATTTTTGGTATATTAGGCCTTCCTGTTTTCAGCTTTGGACATGCTTATGTGATTTCTTATACTGCTGGCACTTATTTTTGACACTTTTGTATTTTTGTTTTTGACCATCTGGTTTTGAAAAGTGCTTTATTCTGATCTGACTTGTTAGTTTATTTTTAAATTCTACTTCCAGCTCTTCCTCATACAAACCTCCTTTTTCAATTTCAGCTCTTATATTTATTCTGAATTTTTGCTCATTCTGGAATAGTGTATTCTTCTAAGTTTGGGTTGAGGCATCTTATTTTTTCATGAAAAGAGCACTACTTTGAGTCACATCCACCCTACATCTTTTTTCTGCTGCCTTCAAGGTCCATACTTAATTGACAATGCTCATTTAGTTTTGCATAAATATTTTAAAGCATTTTAAAATATACATTTGAGTATTGAAATGAAATGAAGAGAGAGGATTTTCCAATAAAGAACATCTTTTATGGTTATTTTTATGAACAAGCAGATTCTTAATGTATATACAATTGCACATAGAAATGTGGGAGTAGAAATGAATAATGAGTCCAGCAGCTGATTGTGGCATGATGCTAATTTTGAATGTTTTTACTCTTCGTGGATATAGAGACTATAGTATTTTGTGGGGTGAAATATCTCTGAGAAATTGTAAACAGAAATGTTGATTTCTATATGATCTACTTCATATGCTTTTAGAACTTACACAGGTACATTTCCTAGGTAGAAACTTAGCTACAAGGGAGTGAAAAAAATGTGCTTTTAAGTCTTACATTCTCTCAGCTACAAGATATATCCTTAATGAATACAAAATCATCTATCTAATTTAAATCAAATATCTGCCATTACTTAATAAAAACAATTTGAATTTTTAAAGACATAGAACTAAAAAGAAAGTCATCTAGTTTTAATAATAATGAAAAAGACAGTTTTTGCAACGTATTAAGGGTTTTTCCAGAGTGACTTTTCAGATACATAGCATGAGAATCGTGAATATCTCTGAAATGAATGGGTTAGAGCTAAGAGTAAGATTATGAACTGGAATAAGTTTTATCACCCACTTTATGACCATATCACAAAGTGTAGTGGAAAATTTTCCTTAAATGAATGGTGTGAATTGTTAATTTACTTAGGACCACAGGTGTAAGATTTTCTGAGGCAGCAAGGATGTCATCAGTGATTTAATAAGATTAAGTTTACAAAGAAATTTTAATTTTTATTGTTTTAAGATAATAAATTACAGGGAAGCTATAATATCAAAATTAAAAATATAAATTTTTTGAATACAAGAAGTAAATTTAAAGTACATTGTAAAATGAAGACAGTTTTTATCACAGAATAGACACTTTTTGTCATTTGCAAACATATTTATTGTTAGAGCCTTAGAAAATCTATTCCCTGTAACCACGATGTCAATGTTTTTTCCTCTGTGATTATTTATTTATTTATAGCAAAGTATGCCATTTTATTATTCCAGTGCTGGTCCGGTAGCTCTTTGCCCTTCCTCTTTGGAAGGAGTAGCTCTCACATCTTCTGGCACTGGCCTACAGATCATAGAATCAGAATCAAGGGTGGCAGTTCGAGTGCTCGGTTGGGAAGCAGGACTAAGCTGTCTTTCAGATGTTCCTCACATCCTCTTCATCGCCTACTGGCAAAGACATGAACATCTGATATTCCTGTGATGAATTTGAGAAAATTTTCTGATTTAAAGTATGTTCATGTATAACTCAGTCTTATCAAGTGCTTAATTCTATTAAAGCCACAAATGAATGTTTAATATATTTTAGAAAACTAAGAACAACAACAAAAACATTCTTGTCCTTTTTTTTATTTTAGTGCACATGGAAGTGAATCTCAGGTTTCTAGAAAATTACACTAGACTATCCACAATATTTGTTCCTTATTTGCTCCCTTAACATGAATATTGATTTTAGAAGCCCTTTAAGTGTATTAGTAGAATTTTACGCTCTAAATATACATATTTTTAAGTATCTTGCATTTCTTTTATGTAAAATTTATTATTTCATCCTTTAATGTGGGTAGATGAGATTTTAGGTATGATTAAAAGTCTGTAGAACTGAATATTTCCTCATTTTTTTCTTCAGAGATATGTTGTTTTATCAAAAGTGTTTCATGTTTTTTTTTTTTTTTTACATTATGTAGATTTTTTTTGTTTGGGAGTTTTTATGTAATATTTGGTCTTATAATACTATGACAGTGAAAAGGAAGTAAATTGCATTTTGTGACTGTTCTAGGTGGGTATTATTTTTGGTTATATTTAATAAATGCACATCTATAGGAAAAATTATTTTCTCATGATAAATTACATGCTATATAATCTATTTTATGATTTAATCAAGTATATTTAAGCTGAGTTCTTATGGAGTACAATGGTAAGAGTATGTTAAATATTAAAATTAATGTTTAAGATTCTGAGTTAAAATTTCAGTCTGTTCATCTTTACTCATTCCCATGTGTCAGTATCATCAACCATTACATTTTCCTGGAGGCTCAGTTTATGCTAATTAGGGAAACAAGTGAAATAAACTTTCTAAAAAAAAATTTTGTCTAATTAGCTATAGCTCACTGTGGGTTATTAATAATGCCAATATTACTTGTACCTCAGGGAAATCTTGTGGTTAATTTCTTGATCTGTACTTTATTGCCTATAGTGTATTCATACCTCATTATTATTATTATTATTATTATTATTATTATTTTATTATTAATATTTACCAGCTATTTCTCCAGACCAGTTGGCATAGTTGGAGAGCAAAGCTCAAATAAACAGTCCATGCCTTTGCTTTCTGAGTGCAGGGGCCAAGGTCACCTGCATTTACAAATTGAAATACACCAAACTAGTGTGATTTAAAGTAAGCAGCAACTTAAATACTCTGAATTAGTAAGATTTCTTTTTATCTTTCTGGAAGCTCCTGTTGTTTACCACTACTTCTTCCCATAATCACTTTTTCTACCTTTAGTGCCTGCCTTTGTGGGCAAAGGGTCACTTCAGTTTGTCCACCTTTTAAGAGCTATAAGAGTGTTGTTAACAACTCACTTGATAAGAAGTCATCCAAATACATATCCAGAGTTACTTATCATGCCTACAATCAGTGTTTGTTTCATATTATTTGGGTTATCTCATTATTTTCAGCACATGAACTTAGTTATTTCTCTGTCAATGCTCGTACATTTCTATCAGTAATTCTTTTTCCCCAAATACTACCTTTCCCTGGAAAAATATGTCTTTTGTAAAAGAAAAGAAACAAAAGAATATATGTGTTGAAATTTGAATTATGACACTTTAATTTGTAGAGGATATTTGAATATTCAATAATAAGTCTTATCAGTGATTGTATTCCTAGAGTTAAATCCCTGTGTGTATTAAATATAATTACATGCATATATTTTCTCAAAAGATCTTATAATTTTAAGAATTATGTATTCAGTATAGAGTTTTTCTTTACATTTCCTCTAAAAGTTGAATTATTTATTTTTCTACACACTTTATATTTCATTTAATTGAAATAGCTGTTCAAATAATTACTTAGGAATCATACTTATTTTCTTTAAATGATTCAGTTCATAACTAGATAGACTTTTGTTACTTCACTTAATAAAATTCTCAAATGAGCTTCATCTTATGACAGTGCCTCTCCTATCACTTCTGAAAAATACTTCTTAGATTTTTTTATTGGTGTTATACCAGATTATAACTCTGTTCACTTAATAGAATTCTAACCTTCACTGCACATGGATGAGTCTCTTTGAAGCACACTTTTCAGTAATGAAAACTCACTGATTTTTTCCCCCCTTTTCATGGCTCTTTTCTTTTATTACTATATTGATCTTCCAATATCTTGGACATTTAAATCCTATGTTTTTATATCATTGGTAATTCATTTGTTTTGTAAGCTAAGACACTTAATCAATCCTTACCCGATTATAACATCTCATCAGCATTGTTCCTATTCTTTGGACTTAGGGGGAGTTATTCTCACTTGCTCAGGGATATCATTTTCAATGCCTGCTTCCTAAATCTCATATAATCCCTTTGGATTTTGTCTTTTTGTAGTATCCTCACTTTATAAGGCTTTTGTTCAGGTAATGTACTTGAAATGAAGCAGACACTTTATCAGCTCCACTAGTTGTTTCTTTATTTCTATAAAGATTTGCCTCTTAGAAGCAGAGAGGGGAAAACAATTAGATTTGTAACACTTGTTACGGAGGCCAGAAGACTGAGGAGGAAGGGTTTAAATCTGGAGGAAAATAAATTTTTTCTATGTATGGAAACATCTGTCTGCTAAATCATTTTCAATAAGGACTTGCTCTTAGAACAACTAAAGATCTTCAGTTATTTTTTTTCTGACAATATTTTGCAGATTTTTTGCTTGTATATATTACAGATACAAGTAGTTATAATTGTAATTCTATCATTGATGATAAACTGAGGACAAAGTTCCTATGATTTTTGTGCCTCAAAAATATTTTTTTTCATATTTTTTGGTATTATTTGATCTAATACTCATTAATACCATTATATCACATTAGATATTCATTTTTGTTATTAATATGCTTACTATTTTAAAGATTGATTTTTTAACCAATAGCTTTTTATTAAACCTTTGTATTATTCTTAGTTGTTATACATTCAGGCTTGGAACTGTCTCTTGTTTCTTATCAAAGACAAAACAAACAATTATGATGGGATGTTTTAAAATAGGAATTGTTTGAAGCTAAAATAATAAGAATAAGTGAAAATTCATCAAAAAGTTATTGCTTCTGAGGCTCAACTGTTTTCAGTCTTTCTTCAGTTAATCCACCAGCAAGGATGTCTTCTTTTGTTTTGCATGGTGCCAGGTTTGTATAACAAAAGAGCTTAAGGGGTTTAACATAATTATTTACTATTTCCCCATCTCTTTTCAATTTTGTATCTCTTTATAGATGTAGAGTGCATAACAAGGATTATTTTATGTACACATAGTTTGTATGAGGTTATGTGAGTAATTAAAAATTGTTAACTAAATCATAGAATAAAAGATGGAAATTGTATTCTTAAAATTCTAAACTTCAGTATCAGATAAAGCATTCAGAAAACAATAGTGGTGAATCATGAGCAAAGTCAGTGTTAAAACCTGGTAATGTTAATTGTAGCCCAAATATAACTCTACTTTATATAATTTTACTAGTCAACTGTAGGCAAACATAAGAATTTACCTAAGAAATGGTCTTTTACATATCAGGGCCTATAGTTAAAAATTATCTTATAATTTGGGGGCTGGGGGTTTAGCTCAGTGGTTCTGGTGCCTGCCTTGCAAATGCAAGGACCTGGTTTCCATCCCCAGTAACCACATATCACAATGCCAAATGTGGTGACTCACACCCACCAGCAATCAGAACCACATACCATGGTGCTGCCCAGGGTGGCTCACGCAGCACTTGGGAGGCAGAGGCCTAAGGATTGCTGTGAGTTCAAGGCTGAGTAGGGCCAGCCTGAACTATAAAAGTGATACCCTGTCTCAAAAAAACAAACAAACAAACAAAAAAACTTATAATTTGGTTTTCAATGTGTTTTGTTTCTTTAGAAATATAAACTCATCATTCATTGTGAAATAGCTTTTAATATCAGGAAGTCTTTGTGATTTTCTTTTTCCTAATTAATACAGTTTAATGCAATTTTTTTTTTTTTGGAAAAGCGTTTTTTGTCCTGCCCCACAGATCATCTATTTATTTGTGGCCTCATTTCTGTTAATAAAGCAAATATATCAGATATTGGCTAGAAAAATAATTCTTTAGCTTGTACACATGACATTTAGAGCTTTCATTTATGTCCTGAAAAGAGTCATTGTTTTTAGTCTGTGACTATAGTTAGGTCAATAGATACTAGCAATTAAAACTATTACCAAGTCAGCTTTTTGAAGGGTCTTCTACCAATACTGAGACTTTATAATGTGATTTTTGAGAGTTTCCTTTTCCTAAACGTTGCCAAGAATTGTTTTGTTTAGTGAAAGTCAGTTTGTACATGTTTTTGGGCAGTACAAATTCAAGATGAAATTTATTATTTATACTTCTGATTAAGGTAGGTTTATCTTTTATCTGTTTTTTAAATTCAGATCTTTATTGATTTTTTTTTTTTTTTTTTTTTTTTTTTTTTTTTTTTTTTTTTCCTGAGACAGGGTCTCACTTTGTTGTTCAGGCTGGCCCTGAGCTCAACCTCAAACTCACATCACAGCAGTCCTCCTGCCTCTGCCTCCTGAGTGCTGGGATTAGAGGCATGAGCCACCACGCCTGGCATATTGATACATTTTCTATACACATCACTATTGCATTCAACATTGAAAGTTTGTACCAGTAGATGATACAACTTAGTTCTCATCTTTTGTTGTTTTTGACACTGACCAAGTTTAACTAAAGTTGAATACATTCCTTGATTCTTAGAAAAATGGTTGCTTCCAATTTTCCATTATGGCTATACTATTTGTCTCTGGTGGCTGCTGCATGAATTTGGTCACTTCACAATAATATAAATAAATGATAAAATTTGTTCTCTTACAGGCTTGTACCTGGGAGTTAAACAAAACAAAACAAACAAACAAACAAACAAACAAAACACAAGGCCGTAGTCACGGTGTTGGCAAGGCCACAGTTCCTTTGGAGGCGCTAGGGCAGTCAGCTCCTTGACACTTCCTCTTGCATCTTCCTGCGCCTCTTGGCTCGCGTCCTGCCACTCAGATCTCTGCTGCTTGATCACATTGCTCCCATCACTTGCATCCAGCACCTAACACCTATACTTTAAAAGAGAAGAGGATTATTCTGCTCCTGATTTTTAGAGATTTTAGTTCATAGTTGCTGGCTCCAAGGCAGAAAGACCACGGCAGAGGGGTCTGGGCAGAGAACAACTACTCATCTCCTGATGTCTAGGAAGCAGAGAGAGCAAAAGGAGGAACTGGGGAAGGAGATGAACTTTTCCTGGTCACACACCCTGTGGTTCTCCCTTCTGACTAGTCTCCATCTCCTTATAGCACTTTGAGCTGTGAATTCATGAGTGAATGAATCCACGGATGGTTTGTAGATTTCTTGCTATCCAGTCACTCCCAGAAGCTCCATCTCTGAACACAGGCTTTGTGGGATATTCAACTCTAACACCATCTCTCCCTTTTCTATGTGTGAAATTCCTCTGTGTTCCCACTTATAAGTACATAGGTTATTTTCCGTCTGGATATTCCAGATAATCACCATCTACAAATCCTTATATCACAGATTATAGCAGTAGACCATTCTACATACAGCCTTCACAATGGCAAAATGATTCTTTTCTTTTTTTAATTTACTAGGACATGTTTGCAGAACATAATGATTACATTTTTCTTCGGAAGTTGATGCATATACCTTAATTGTTTTTATTTCCTGTTATGTGCCTGTCTTCCCCTTCCTCGTCTGTTTTTCCACATGCAAATGCTCTATATCCTTGTGTGGGGAAGATACTTCGAATGGAAATAGCTAAATTGAATGGAATTTTTAGTTTTAGTTTTTGAGAAGTCTTTGTTCTGATTTCCATAGTTATTGTATTAGTTTGCATTCCAAACAACAGTGTAGAAGTGTTTCTTGCTCCCATAAAACTCCCCAGCTTGTGTTAATATTACATTTCTTGATGACAGCCATTCTTCCTAGAGTAAAATAAATCTTAATGTTTTCATTTATATTTTTCTCATGAAAAAAATACGGTGAATATTCTTTTTATGATTTAATTGTCTACTTGTATTCTTTTTGAGAATTGTCTGTTCATTTCAGTAGCTCAGTTTTTTATTACATTTTTTTTCTTTTTAGTTTAGGGATCTTTTTGTTTCCTCATGTATTTTGTGTTTTAGATTTCTTTTTGAGGAGTAGCTACACATTTTTTCTTTTCTCGTTCTGTCACTTGTCTCTTCACTCTGTTAGTGTTTTCTTTTGCTGTGCATAGACTTTTCAGTTTGTCAATATTTGATATTATTTCTTGTACACTTGGTTTTCTATTGAAAAATATTTTTGTATTCCTATTTTGTCTTTCAGCAGATTCTTTGTTTAATGAGGTGAAGTAATGAGCTTTAGCTTTGAACTGTGCATCACTATGACCTTGAGTTGCATCATTAGGTTATTTGGGCTCTGTTTTTGTAAAGAATGAATTTGCAGCAATAGAGTTCTCTTCTGTGGGTTGTCGTACATTGTACTGACGTTATCCTTTGATTCTAAGAACTGTTTAATTTTTTTCTTCATATCTTTTGAGACCCATTAATTTTAAACAATGTATTATTTAATGTTTTTGTTTTCAAAATTTCTGAGGTTTTTTGTGGTCTCTGATTTCTAGTTTTGTTTCATTATTATCTCAAAATATATATGGG